>JAATLQ010034528.1:0-23287 GCA_013421005.1 Heliconius erato x Heliconius himera
GGAGCTACTGCGGGAGGATCAGGGTGATCCTCCTGCAAGCCATCGAGGCTGCAGGTGCCCTAGGAGAAACCCCAGGGCACCCTGAAGGCGACGGTGGCCCGCGTTAGGCGGGCCTTCCACTGAGGCGTCGTAGTAGTATGCGTGAGCGATCCTGCGGCGTCTCATTTTGGTGGAAAGGGTTTCCGCTGGGTTTTAGTGGGTAGGATCGGTTTCACCGGTGAGTCCCACAGTACCGCTCATCCGTAAGGCATTTGTCTTGCGTGTGGGCGGTCTGCGTAAATGCATTTCCCAGCGATAAAAAAAAAAAAAAAAAAGGGGGGTATTTTTAGGGAAGTAGTAAATTAAATTATATTTACTAAATAAAACAATTTTTAATTATAATAAACAGTTTAATAATAAATCACTTTAGTAATAATATTTATCAAATATACTATAAAAAAAATATATAATAATTTGCGACGAAAAATATCTTATAGGCTTATTATTTAACAACATATATTTTGCAGCGTTTTTGCAGCGCTGGGCGGAATTTTACAAGGAGATGTATGAATGTGATGACGCCTCAGTCTCAAGTAGCAGCGAAACGCTGAGTCTTGATGTAGCTGATGACGAAATCAGTGTAAAAGAAGAAGAGATGTGGTAAGTCAGCGGGAGCAGATGGAGTTATTGCCGAGATGATCGAATATGGTGGGCCACGCGTCTTGGACTTGTTCTGGTTTTTGTGCAATTTATGCTGGAAATCAGGGGAGGTACCAGACGATTGGCGAGATGCGGTCATCGTGCCTTTGTATAAAGGCAAAGGTTCACAGATAGACTGCACAAGCCATAGGGCTATCAGATTAGCTTAAATTGTTTGTACTAAAGTTTTAGCGAGAAGAATGCAAGAGAGATCTGAAAGGCTGTTGTGGGAGGCCCAAGGAGGCTTTAGACCTGGAAGAGGGTGTATGCTTCAAATCTTTTCCCTCTGCATGATCACGGAAAAAATTTTGGCCGAGAACCAAAAAGTTTTCTGTGCTTTTGTGGACTTGGAAAAGGTGTTTGACAGAACGAAATTATGGGAGATACTACTCCGGTACAATGTGAGCAGACCTTTGTTGCAGGCTGTAAAGTCTCTTTACAGAGATCACCCAGCCTGCGTGCAAGTAGGAGCTGGCATGTCGCCCTGGTTTGACATCCGATCAGGTTTTAAACGAGATTGCGCCATGTCAGCTTGGTTGTTCAATTTGTATTTGAATAGTTGTCTCCAACGAGTGAAGCAAAGTGAAATGGGAATGAAAGTAGATGACCTGAATGTGAATTGCCTGTTGTTCGCAGATGATGCAGTGCATATTGCATCATCAGAATGCGAGTTGCAGGCATTGGTCAACACTCTGAAAGAAAGGTGTGAATATAATGGTCTAAGCCACAATGCGAATAAGACAAAGGTTCTGATTTTTGAAAGAGATGAAGAAAGGACGGAATGCAAGATCAGTGTAAATGGAAAGATATTAGAACAAGTGAATGAAGTGGTGTACTTGGGAAGTATGTTCAGTAGAGATGAAAGATGCGAAATGGATGTGGAAAGGCGTATTGCTGCCGGTAACAAGGTTAACGGAGCCTTAGTTCCATTGATGAGATGGCGAATCGTCAGCACAACTGCGCGTTTGGCCGTACACAATGCCGACCGACTCCGTTATACGGCAGCGAACCGTGGGTGTTACAGAAGAAGAATTAAAGAAAGATGAATGCCGTAGAGATGCGATCTCTTCGTAGGACATGCGGAGTCAGCTTAGCGGTACACAGAATGGCAGGTACTAGCGAGGATGTCACGGTGAGAATGAAGATGAACGTGCTCAGCTGGTTTGGGCACGTCGAATGAATGAGTGATGAAAGAATGGCAAAAAAGATTTATGATGGAAAAGTGAGCGGTAAGAGAGGTAGGAGGAGATCTCGGTTGACCTTCGAAAACAGTATCAAAGATACTGGAGGAAGGTCACGTAAAAAGCATGAGGACCTTCCGGAGGTCATGTATAAAGAGATTCATGACAATGGACAAGGCGAAAGAGGTATGTAGAGACCGTAGAGTTTGGCGCTCCGTTCTGACTACCCCGCTACCTATAAAGCGTGAAGTAAGTTATACCATATATATCATATTAATGAATATTAACGAAAAACAATAATGACACCTGGAACATCGACGGGCAAGAAAAACGTGCAACACCGATATGCAACAAATATATATTCGTACCTTCGTTGGTCGGGTCGGTCAAACTCGGTTAATGTCGTAAAATTCCAAATTTTGAGGAAAACTCATCGCTTACTTTTGTAGATGTATGTTATGTACCATTGTATACCTTAAATAAGCCTGAATTTAATAGCAGGCATGTTTTAATTCGAATAACTAACTTTCTAAAATCCGAAAATATCGAAAATCCCGGTTTCTTGTAAAATTAACACCGGGATTTTAAAGACCTATATTTGGTCCGATATTCCGGGATTTTTGAATCCCGGGATCCCGGATTGCGACCCCTAATCTTGAGGCGCAGGGGCACAAGCGTGTGACTGTAACGCGTCGATTATAGATTAGATTCCTACTCGGGGGAAATAATTATAGTTTAACATTTTCATTTCTTCGCTCTGGTACCAACACAAAAGCGTAGCGTTGAGTTCCGCAATTCAATATACAATGCCTCGAAAATTCGACAGAAAATGGGAAACGCAACTCAACAGTTTATAACACTAGGTTTCCTCTGCCTACCCTTCTATAAGCGGAAGACACCGAGAAACGGAGAGTATCTGAAGCTTAAAAATAAAGACAAAAAATTAAATAAAAATCAGAATAAAACTTTACATTTCTAAGACCTTAATAAACACATATATATATATTAACATTTGGCGTCCTTAAATCTTATATCTCCATACATCCTCGTAACACCGACTTACCTTACCTGATAAAATGAACTAAATTCCAATAAAAAAAAACTCACCATAATCATTGAGCATTTCTTTGCCCATGGCATGCGAGGTGTAGTCGAAGAAGGTGACGTTCCACTTGTGATCGTCATTATTGGCGTCGTGCATCAGGATGTTGTACTCCGTGCGCGCGACGTAAACACCGCGCTTCTTGTCCGGCGGGCATGTGTTCTCGTCGTCGCTCTTAAATATTTTCGATGTGTCGAAACCTGAACATAAAAGATAATTTTTAAAATGTTTTAAGATTTTAAGTAAATTTTTATATTTATTTATTTCATTCTGGTCGTGGGTTTTTTTTTTCATTTCTTTGGCCAGTCGTGGCGCTGGGGCACAAAGTGTGACTGTAAAATCGACTGCTTATAGTTTCGATCACTTGAGGAAATTAAATATTTATTTACATTTATATTTTCACTTCTTCGCTGTGTCGAGGCAAAGCGCGGCGTTGAGTTCCGCCACTTAACACGGCATGTCTCCATAAAACGGCGGAAAGTGGGAATCGGAGTGTCTTAACACTATGTTCCCTCTGCCTATCCTGCTGTGTGCGGGATACAGCGTGAAGCTGATTTATTTATTATTTCATTTCTTTGCTCTGGTGTCAACAAAAACACTCAATATTTTCAGAATTCAGCGGAAACTGGGGAGCGGATTATCTCAGCCATAGGCTCCCTCTCTCTACCCTGCTATATGCGGGATACAGAGTGAAAAGAAATATTATATTAATTTATTTCATAATGTTGGAAATAAGCAAATGTAGAGATCACAATTTTCGTTTGGAATATTTACATTATATTGAAGTCCAGTAAGAATAATCCGACTGAAAGTAATTCTAACAAATGATTATAGGTTATGCATTTTTATATTATTTTTTTTTTTAATTTAATTTAACGAATTTATATATGAAATATAAATGAATTTTAAAGAATATCAGCTTCACGCTGTATCCCGCACACAGCACTGTAGGCAGAGGTAACCTGATGTTACCACTCCGTTCCACACTTTCTGCCGAATTCTGGAGGCATTGCGTGTTGAGTGGCAGAACTCAACGCCGCGCTTTGCCTCGACAGTAGAAGGGCGAAATGAAAATAAAAATTTTAGTAAATATTTCATCTCCTTCGGTTGTGGGGATCGAACCCACAACCAATCGGTTTTACTGGCCTTAAAGAATATCAATTTATGATTATTATCAAATGTTTTTAGCGTGTTACTACAATATCCGAATATGATAAAATACAAGAATAGTGTTATTTATTTACGCTTAACTGGACTCATTAAAAGTTAAAAGTTTGTGGAGGTCACCACAAACATACGTACCAGGTGCGATAAGAATAAATGCATCCAATCGATATAACTTATTAATTATGTACGGGTTGTACCAAGCAACAAATACATGAAAATAATAAGCATTTTATAATTTTTTTTATTATCTATATATATCCCGCATATGATAGGGTAGTCAGAGGGAACCTAGTGTTAATACACTCCGTGCTCCACATTCCGCCGAATTTTCGAAGCATTGTGTGCTGGGTACCAGAACTCAACGCCGCGATTTTCGCCTTACCAGAGCGAAGAAATGAAAAAATATTAATAAATAATAATTCTTTCCTCAGATTGAGAATCGAACCCACAACCGGAGCGTTACGCATACTTGATGCGATTATATTCTTATCTAAAACGATTTCAGTTATGAAAATGGAATTACTCACATGCTTGAGTGAAGCAAACTTTACATAACTTGTTAATTCTGTTATGCTCATTGATCGTTGAGCAAAGATGGTTATAGCAGATTCAAATCTAGCATTTGAATATTGTGTTTTCAAAAATGTTTTCTCGGAACGTCTTTCGATTTTCTTAATATAAAATATGTTTAATTTTTATCTTTTAAATAAATGCTTGCACAGTGATTGTTCTAGAAATCGCTATTTACTACTTATCTTGAACGAAATATAAAGGCCAAGACATATACAGAAGACCAGTCGTGGTGCATGGGGCACAAGCGTCCGACTGTAAACGCAATAGGTTGTGGATTTGATTCCCACTCGAGGAAAATAAATATTTAACATTTTATTTTTTTCGGTTTTTTTTAATTCGATAGAAAATTGAAAACGGAAGTGCCTTAATATGAACAGAGTGTCTCGACACTAGGTTTCCAGGTTCCCTCTACTTACCCCATTTGCAGATTATCGCATGAAGCTAAAAATTCACATACAAAGTACACTAATTACCTGATATATGCTCCCTTGTGCCAGTCAGGGGGTCCAATATGAACCACGTGTCGCTTTTCTTCCCCGTATACAAAATACCCTCTGAAGAGCGACAGGGGGCGTTCGCCACCAGCTCTGGTATAGTGAAAGGTAATTTTTTGAGCATTTGCTTATCTCCTCTAGGCCCATACATGTAAAGAAACCCATGCCGTGGATCCGGCAGGAATTGCGGCATGAGGTTTTCATGTTGATTAGGAACTTTTACTACGGGTTCTAAAAGAAAAAAATATACATTTATACATATATGACAACCTGCAACCAGCTCGCGGCTTCGTCCGCTTGTACTATACTATTATTTATTTTCTCATCTGAATTACTTTTCAGACTTTTAAACTTTGTTTAAAGTGTTATTCCACACTTAGGAAAGAAAAGTACTTATTTAGAAAACGTATAAAAAATTGAACGTAGAGGGACTCGAACCCGCGGACGAGAACGACAATTCTTAGTAATTATCTTTGGGCAGCGGATATTTGTAAAAATCTCCCTACAGAGATGCAAACAACATAATTAAGTTGTAACAAGCGTATAAAAATGACGACGTAGCTTGATGAGAACGTATGGCTTAGTGGTCAGAGCGCCTGGTCGGTTTCCAGGAGGCGCGGGTCCGAGTCCCGCTACGTTCAAATTTTTATACGTTTTCTAAATAAGTATTTTACTTTACAAACTTTGAAAACTGAAGTTTCAGTCCATAGAATAAAATACTTATTTCATAGCAATATTGTCGCATGCAATAGTTGATATCGTCAGAACTTTTTTGTTTATGAACCGATTTAAATAAAACAAACACTTAATTTTAAAGGAAGCTTGCCTTATTGAATTAATGAAAACTGCATTTGCATCGGTAAAGCGGAAACAAACGCACAGACAAAAAGAAAGTCAATTGAAAGGTCATTGTTTTGGGTTCTATTTAATGAATATGTGACCCCATTAATAGATTCTCTCGTATATCTTCCTAGTACAGACATCGATGAGCTACAGTTTTATTATATTTAAAGATATTTGTAAAAAAAATACTTAATATTCAAATTACAAAAAATCATTGTTGCGAAGCATATCTGTATATTTCGGTACTTTTCGTATTTTTGTGTAATTTAATATTATAGTATTATCTATAATATTATTGTAATGTCAATAATGAAGGTTATTATAATTGCATTTAGTATTATGATGCTGAATATAAACCGATTGTCATTACATAGGCAATTATGGCATATTACAAAATATCGAGGTCAGTCGACGCGCAGGGGCACAAACGTGCGTGGGTTTGATTCCCACTCGAGGATTATTTATTCTTTTGAAGAAATTCCAAGAAACAAAGTATTTAATATATTTATTTCTTCGCTCTGTATGTGTCGCGTAACGAGGCAAAGCATTGAGCGGCGTTGAGTTCCGCCAGTTAACACGCAATAATTGCAGAATTCAGCGGTAAGTGGACAACTGAAGTGTCTTAATAGGAACGGAGTATCTTAACCCTAGATTCCCAGGTTCCCACTCTGCCTACCGTGTTATATGCAGGGAACAGTGTAAAACTAAAAAAAGCAAAATATGTATGCATTCAATATATTCGTCTAGAATTCTAGATAGTTCCACATGGCCAGCGCCGCGTAAACTTCGTACGCGTAGATAAGTCTAAATAAAAAGTGTCACTATTGATAACACAATTATACCAGGTTAAATTGAAAAGATAGGGGTAATCTAATGATTAATATCTTATTAATATTTTATAATCTCTGAGATTTAGGCGTATTTTCATTGAAAACTTAATGTTTATGACGAGAATTGATAAGTATAAATAAACTAAAATGAAATAATAAAATAATATAAAATGTTTTTTTTAAGTTTTAATGATAGCATTTATTATAATTAGTTGTATTGAATTTTTTTTTTATGTTTTACAAATTCAAAATTTATGATTAGAATACCAAAATATACATATAATTTATATATTTTAATATATATTAAATTTTTATTATAGTGACTGAAACGATTGCATACATTCTTGGGCCCAGAATGAGAGATGAAAATTGTATGATTTAATGGATTCAGGTACATCATTCCTTCCCTGAACTTGCCAAAGTTAAAAGAAAAATTAGGCAGAGGGGGCCAGGAACCTTGTGTTAAGCTACTCCATTCGTATTAAAACAAATCTCTTCTCTACTTTCCCCCAAATTACAGTTTGGCCAAATTCAATTGTGTTATATGCTTTGTTACCAGAGCAAAGGAAGACAATGTTAAAATTCAAATTGAAAATATTCTTTATTCAAATAGACTCTTATAAGCACTTTTGAATTGTCGAAGGAACATATAAACAAAAAAAAAAGCTACCACTGGAAAGCTACCACTGGTGGAAAGCATTACTGCTGAGAAGAGCCGGCAAGAAACTCAACACTTTTCTCAACAAAACATTAAATATTTTAAGTGTGAACAGAACACACAACTTGTCGTGCACATATGTGACCCTGGGCCATAGATTGATATTAAAAATTTTGAATCCAAATATTTTCCACTAGTTTGTCATTGGACTTCAATATTTAGTTAGTCAAATGGAAATTTTGGTGTTTTACTTTAATGGATAATAGTAATTTGAATAAGTGTATACTGAATTTGACTCATTATATTATCTAAATGCCAAAATTCAAATTATTTAAGTATATTAAGCAAATTTTTTTTTTAGCTTAATACAAAATAAAACCATATGAAACATAAATAAAACCAAATAAAATTATATGAAATATAAATAAAACAGCAAAAAAATTTTTACCAGCCATTCTGTTCATTTACATTTATATACTTTAAACAAGAGATGACAATCGCTAAGTATTTCATTTTAGATTTATCGCAGAAGCCAAGAAAAACATTTAATGATATCAAATATTTTATTTGTACATCTATTATTAACTCATTTTTCAGCAATTTTATGAAATAATATTTCTTTTTATTATGTTACTTTGTCTAAATTGAAACATATAAAATATCTCTCTATGTGAAAAGTAAACAAGTTATATACATATATCAATTTATAAATAAAAAACTAATTTAACAACAATTACATCATGTATTTCTTTAAATGACATCATGAATATATCATTCATTTATTATACTTTTTTGCCAAAATATTTTTTTATACAATTAAAAACCTGACTTTAAATATAAATAATAAGTACATCAAATTTTACGTACCATCTTTTAATTTCCATATTATATTTCCTGATAAGGGTTCTACAGCCACCATGCCACCTCCTAACGTGGCGAAAAGTAGAGGCCGGTCATCCAAAGCTCTCGATAATTCTGTATTTACCTGTAAAACACATTGTATTCAAGCGACACTGTTTTCACCTTGCACTTCAAAAATATTATGTGGGCAGATTAAGCAACTTCACCTTTCTATCTTTATCCACAATAGATTCAAGTCCGAAAGACTCTACTAGAAATAATATTATAAGTAAAAACTTCATTTTTCTCACTAGTTTATAAATAATAGTTTATTATGAAAATCATCATAATGCTATAAACATTTATCGAAACATCGCCAGCATGTCTAACAATTCATAAGAAAATAAGGCGACAAAATAATCACAAAAGCACAATCGCACCATTCTAAATGTCAAATATTAATAAAATGACATATTAAATAATGTAGACTATAACGTATATAGACGTTTTGATACTGCAACTCTTAGTCTAACCATTGAAAAAAATAAACAAAAAATTGAAGAAAGCAACGAATCACTCATAGGTTCATGAAAATGATTATTTATTTTAAAATAACATTATTGTTTGAAATATCTGTAATATTATTATGTTCACCCCACGTATAGACTGTACACATTCTCGGTGAATTTATAACAATTATAAAATGGTACATATGAAACATTATATTGTATTAAATCTTTTTTACTGAAAAAAATTAGAGAATCTTTATGAGACCCTCAAATGTTTAAAAAATATTTTATATTTTACAATAACAAATTAAATTAATATATTTTGATATGTATGTAAATAAATTCTTCACATAAAACCTATTTTTTATTTATTTTTTTATATTTTCATAACAAATCCTTATGTTATGATGAAATTTTTATTACTAATTACTCTTATGATTATTATATAGATCGTACACAGATACATCTGTGCAATTTCTTATAGAAGTAATATCATGTTATTAATAGAATTCTAAAATAATAACAATAAATTTTTAATGACCATTGCCTAATGAATATTATATTAGGTTATAAAATTCTGACTTAAAAATTAAATAAATCAACTGCACGCTGTGTCCTGACACAGCAGGGAAGGCAGAGGGGACCTAGTTTGAATGTTTTAACACATTCCGTACCCCACTTTACGCCAAACTTTTCGAGGCATTGTGAGTTGAGGGGCGGAATTCAATACCGGACATTTGCTATGGTACCAGAGCGAAGATATGAAATTAATAAGAAATATTAATTCATTACCTCGAGTGAGGATTGAACCCACAACCTTCACGTTACAGTCACATCCTTGTACTCCACAAGATGACCTCAGAATTGATGGGGCTTAATTTTTGCTCACATATTATTAATATAGACACTCCCAATGATTTTAGGCTTTTGTGTCTATCTTATGATAAGTATTTAGTTTTATTTAAAAAAATATATAAATTATATACATGAAACATTTTAAAAACAAGCCATTCCTCATTCAATTCCGCTTACTAATTTCGTAAGTACAGAGTATTTATATTGTAACAAAATTTATATTGATGGAAGAGTATACTTACGACGTATACGAGTATATAATCAATTTATTTTTCCATATCCCAATTTTTTAAAAAGGATTAATATTTCTTTTGTGCAGTAGATTAACCCTAATGTGATATTTCTAAAAATACACTTTTTATATTAATACATTTACTATATTTATATAAAAAGTGTCTTTGTTATAAATATAACTTGTTGTATGTATTTAAATTAGATAATAAGTAACTATACCGCTTTGGTACAATCGAGAATGTGGAAGTCCATACACTATTGACAATGACACGAGTCAAGTCAGTGTCAAAATTTGCAATTTGCAATACGATTAATGATTAAACGATACGAACTGTTTCTCGTGTACCTACACAGTCTAGAAAAACATAAGGAGAGCATATATGTGTAAAAATATATATTTCTTGTGTAGTCGTACTATATAATATAATATATTTGAACGGAGATGTAACGTAAATTATATATTATCATAATTATGGAGGTTTCAGGTGCAGGTAAAACAATTGCATTTTTTGAAACATTTTTGAAATAATAGTAAATTGAGAATTATTTGTAAAGTTGTACTCATAAAATAACGTCGTAAATGTAAAGCGCAAATGAAATAAAACTCGGTGTAATTTTTTGTTTCTTTGACAACAAAAGATAATAACACAAACAATCACTTTGTAAAGTCATTCTTACGCAGAATTCTTATTAGATTTCTTTGTTTAAAATTTTCGTTGTTCGTCTGTCAGCATATAATTTGACAAATCATTTCAGGGAAATCTCCAAACACATCACTTTCATTTAGATATAATGCAAATAATGAAGAGCTAGAGGAATTATTTCAAGAGTGCGATGATGATCCTCCAACTCCGCAACCTGAGCCACCAGCCACTAGAAGTGAAAGTGCTAGTCCTAAAAAGACTTCCTCTATTATAGATAAATACTTTAAGTCTATTAGAAATGAAAAACCAATAGAAAAAGTAGATGATATAAAACAAGATGTTAAATCTGAGGAAAGTCGTGCTCCTAGTGTACCCAAAGAGGTGACATCTTCTCCTATGAAAGATTATTTGAATCGTCTTGGAAAAAGAAGTACGTCTGAAGTATTGCCTGAAGGTAAAGAATCAAATGAAACATGGAAAATATTTCATGATTTCAAATTTAAAATTGCTCAGGCTGTTGAAGATATGAAAACTCGATCAGTTGAAGGTTAATATTTTTTGTCATTACTATACCAAGTTATGTAGTAAGTTATGTTGTTTTTTGTGAGTGGTAGGGTAGCCTCTGACTGTAAAGTGTAAATGCATGGGTTGTAGCTTTAATTTCATTTAGAGAAAATAATTATTTCCACACCCCACTCTGGTAAGACAAAGTGCAGTGTGTCATTTGGCCAAAGTTTACTCTGAGTGAAGTGAAATGCATTTTTTTTAATAGTTTATATAGCATTAACTCTTGTTACTAGAAACAAAAGACAAAACTTTACCACGAGAGAACTCTACATCAGACTCGGAAGAAAACTCAGCAATTAAAGATTTAGATCAGCACAGTATGGGTGACACTGACAACCAGGTGAGTGTTCAAAATACAATTGTTAGAGAGGGTGTATGGGTATGCATACATTATTATATTAAAATATTTGATAAATATTGTTTTAAAGTATTAAAAAGTGCAGTTTGTGGTTTTGATCCATACTTTGGGAATGAATGATTTTTATTTCTTTGCAAGCATGGCATAAGAAAATTGGGCAAAATGGGAAAATGAGGAGTTAAATGTCTAACAATAAGCTAACTATTCCCACCCTGCTATAAGCAGGAAAAAGTTTGAATTTGAAAAAAAAATCCATATTTGTCTGTAGAATTTCACAATAATTCACATTTCATAGTAATTTCAACATAGCGACTATTTATCAACATATCATTGTTAATAGAATGTAATATAATACTACTATATACTGACTAGGTGTCATCGCTGGATAGTAGTATCCAGAATTTATCAGACGTGACTCAACCGCTAACAGCGAAGCCCACTGACTTGGAATTAAATAAAGAGCCAAATGGTAAAAATCATTCAGATTCTAGTGATGATACACATAAAAATTTAGGTGAGTGTAGTTTTTTTTTTATATTATAAAGATGAAGAGTTTAGTTGAAACAGACAAACAGACAAAAAATATCATTGTTTTGGATTGTAATACATATATATGTTCTGTTCTATATCTTTCATGTACATAAGTTACAAATTTATTATACTTATAGATTAAGATTCTTAATTAAAAAATAATATAGATACTAAAAATATCTGTCATATACATAGTTCATAGATACTTATCCAAACACAATTTTACTTGAGACTGCTCTTGTATAACAAAAGGATTTTAATTTCATCCATGCATGAGTGAATGACATTGAAAGAGTATATTATGTATCGTCATTTTACATAATATATTATTATTTATAATAATTAACTTTACATCACCTTGATAAGTTGCAAAACTATAGTTAAAAGTGTTTTTATTACTTTTTAATATTCAATATCTGGTATTTATATATGTAATTCTTTGTTCTAAATAATGTTTATCTAGGCTTTTAAAGGTTCAGGGGAACAAGCGTGTGACTATAAACGCGATAGATTGTGGGTTCGATTTCCCACTTGAGGAAATGAATATTTCTATTTCTTTGTTTTGGTAACGAGGCAAAGCACGGTGCATAGTTAAGCCACTAAACACGCAATGCTTAACTTCCCCAGTTCAGTTCAGTAGACAAAGATCTTAATGGGAACGGTGTCTTAACACTAGGTTCCCAGCTTCTCTCTGCCTATCCTGCTGTGTGCGGGATACAGCATGAAGTTGAAAGTTTAAATAAATATTCATAATTGGTTGTAAAATAAATCAGCTTCACGCTGTATCCCGCACACTGCAGGGTAGTCAAAGGTAACCTAGTGTAAAGACACTCTATTCCCCACTTTCTGGCGTATTCTGGAGGCATTGCGTGTCTTGACACCAGAGCGAAGAAATGGAAATATAAATTTAAATAAATATTTCATCTCCTCTAGTGGGAATCGGACCCACAACCAGTCGGTTTTACAGTCAAACTTTGTGCCCCTGCGCCAAGACTGGCCTCAATTAATAATTAGTTGTTTTACCAATTAACGTAACCAATAACAAAGAATTATTATTTTAAACATTTTTAAAGTGTTAATCCACACTTAGGAAAAAAAATACTTATTTATAAAACGTATAAAAATTTGAACGTAGCGGGAATCGAACCCGCGTCTCCTGGAAACCGACCAGGCGCTCTGACCACTAAGCGTTATATGTATACGTATACGTTCTCATCAAGCTACGTCGAAATTTTTATACGCTTGTTACAACTTATTTATGTTGTTAGCATCATGCATCAGCGCCTGATCGGTTTCCAAAAGGCGCGGGTTCGATTCCCGCTACGTCCAAATTTTTATACGTTTTCTAAATAAGTATTTTTCTTTCCAAAAAAATATTATTTATATATTTTTTAATATTTTAGCACACAGTGAATCTGATTTAACAAAGGAACTATTACAAGACAGTCTAGAAGTTGAATCTGGTATAGAAGCACTGGAAGACACTATAGACGCCTTTGGAGGTGTTGACCAAACCAATGAAAACGATACTAAAAACCCTTCAGAACCTGGTGCCAATCCGCCACCTCTACAGATAAATCCATCAAATTTCGGCCTACCCCCAAGCAAAAGTAATTTGCATAAAGAAGAATCCGATAAGAAACTAAAATCCTATTTCCTAACATTTACAATGTACTTCCTAACAATTTTCCTAATCGTAAATTATTTATTGTTTCCCAATTCAAACGCTTGGAATGGGTTTTTGATGGGTATATGGGTTTTCTATTTGGTGAGCAGTTTCAAAGAATGGGTTCTTGATACGTATTTTACTGATGATACCAGGAGAGGATTTTTCCAATTGAAAAAGAGTAATAGTGCCCCATTCACATATACTATACCATCTGTCAAAGAACATAGACCACTCAAAAAATACGAGGTACGTATGCTTAGGCTTACTGTGAATAATTCATTTATCTTATAATTAAGATTATTGAGGCTAGTCGTGGCGCAGTGGCACGAACGCGCACTGTTGTGGATTCGGTTCCCATTCGAGGAAATGAAATATTAAATATTTTCATTTCTTCGCTCTGGTGTCAAGGCAAAGCGCGGCGTTGAGTTCCAAGACTCAACACACAATGTTTCCAGAATTGAGCGGAAAGTGAGAAGTGGAGTGCCTTAACACTAGGCTCCCTCTGTTCTGGTATATACGGGATACAGCGTGAAACTAAAATAAAAGAAGATTAATGAATTTGTTTTCTTTATAATAAAATTAGCATATTTTATTGTGATTCTTACAGATTTTATTTTTATAAACATGTTACGTTTTTATGGTACGGTACTCCAATATTTATTTGTTGACTTTGACTTTGATCAAAAAAGATAATTTTAGCAATTTATCACACAAACTTGCAGTCATAGCTCAGTGGCACAACGTCTGCCTTTAAACACGACTGTTGTGGGCTCGTTTCCCATCTGGGGATATGAGCTATTTTTATCTCTTCTCTATTGTAAAAAAACAAAACCCAATATTGAGGTCAGCCAGTCCATACCCTGCATGAAGCTATAGAAAAATAAATTTTGTTAGTAATAAAAAAAACATATATTTGACCTATAAATTTAAGTTCTTCCAAAATTCAACTTTAATAATGAAAAAGTTTTAAATTAAAAATAAACAAAGACTTTCTCATAAAAGCTATTTTATTTTGTTAATAATCAACAAAAACAGTCTACTACTCAAACATACTTTGGCCTACATTTTCCATGTTTAATTTTATAGAACGACCGTCGGAATAATTATCTCGCAGCGCCGTTTTATGAAGTGTAATTGTTGTAAAATATGTACAGAAATAGAATATTATATTCTATGCCTTAGTTACATTTGTAGGCAAAACTTATTATATTATATTCTTACGTATAATATATGTAAATGAATCGCTTTTTTTTTTATAGTTTCACGCTTTATTCCGCACAGCAAGGTAGGCTGGGGGAATCTAGTGTTAAGATTCTCCGTGTCCATTTTCCACCGAATTCTGGAGGTATTGCGTTTTGAGTGGCAGATCTCCACGCCAAAGCGTAGAAATGGAAATATTTGGATATATGAGTAGGATCGAACCCGCAAACCTGTCGTGCTTATACATATTAAGTTTTGACTTTTTTTTCTCTTTTATTATACTTATAAATGTTATTTATTTGAGGCCTCTGTGATGCATTAGACACAGTAGTCTGACTTCTAAAGTAGTGGGGCGTACGACTGGGGGTAACGTATTATATGAAATGCGCTATTTTACACTCAATGTTCGGACTGAAAATAAAGAATGTCTTAATACTAAGCTCTCTCTGCCTACCCCGCTACATGAGGAATATAGCGTGAAATAGAAAAAAAAATGGAAAGTAGTCATTACATTTCTAGGCTTTAATATCTATATTTTTCTATAAAATGTTTATAAATATTAATAATATTTTGTCACAATATAATACATTGCAAAATTTCTTGTTATAATATTGTATTCAATATTTGTATTTGTTTTAGGGGTGGATTAATCATTACAGGTCTCCCGACTACGACCCTTACTCGTATCACATAAACAAAACTACGACGTCTTTTATGAAATTGGAAGGTAAATA
This sequence comes from Heliconius erato x Heliconius himera, assembly GCA_013421005.1. Lineage (NCBI taxonomy): Eukaryota > Metazoa > Arthropoda > Insecta > Lepidoptera > Nymphalidae > Heliconius > Heliconius erato x Heliconius himera. The sequence continues at coordinate 15,668 of JAATLQ010034528.1, forward strand.
TATTTTTATAGTTCTGATTTTTTTCACCTTCACGCCTTAAGCAGGGTGGGCAAAGGGAACCTAGTGTTAAGACACTCTGTACTCCACCGTCCGTAGATTTTTCAAGGCATTTTGTGGTGAATGGCGGCACTTGGTACCAGAACGAGGAAATTAATATATTCATCAATAATAGTTCATTCCCTCGAGTGGAGATTGAACGCACAACCGACGCGCTACAGTTACACCCTGGTATCCTTGCGCTAGGACTAATGGTCTTATTAAACAATTTTTAATATATATAAGTTGTTTTAACGTAATTTAAAAAGATATATAAAATTCTAATAATTTCTAAGAAAAACCTATGTTTTTTTATTAGCTCTTAAATATTTTATGCCGGAGCTTTAACCTGTTTTTAATGAATAATATTGTCACAAGATTTGCATAATTTATACCAAACTACTGTACGGTCAGCAAGTCGTGGACGCTTTAAAGGTTTCTGAACTTTGCGCATTGTTCACTCGGGAAGAAAATATATAGTAATTAAAATTGAGAACCATCTAAAACCATCTAAAGCTAACCTTAGCCAAGCTAAGGTTTGAGGGAGTCGTGGTGTAGTGGCTCAAGCGTATAACAGTAAACGCGATGGTTGTGGGTTCGATTTCCACTGGAGGTAATGGATTATTATCTATTACCATACCGGATACGGATTATTATTATTAAATCGCAGGCAGATTTAAAGTTAATGTAAACATTTATTAGTAACTTCTTGTCATTGTAACATTATCGAAGAGCGAAACATAAATCTTCTTAAAACTATTCTTTCACTATATAGTATGGTAAACACGTCGTGGCGCTCTAATGTTAGCTTTTTTTATCAGTTGTATCCCCACACTCCGCCGAATTTTCGAGACGTTGAGTGGAGGCACTAAGCCCCGCGCTTCGCCTTGGGACCAGAGCGAAGAAATGAAAATATTAAATCATTCTCCGAGTAGGAATCGAACCCACAACCGTCGCGCTTACGGTCACACGCCTGTGCCACTGCGCCACGACGATCGGAAAATGTACATAATATTAGATACTTACTAACCGCGCTACGAGGTCGAGTAATATAATTTTAACACGTAAACACTCAAAACATTTTATATGGTAAACGTTGCGTGAGCTCCACATTTGTACGTATAATTAATTAAAACTAACGTTAAGGGCTCTTAAAAATATATATTTTTTATTGTCTCGCTCGTGGGTCTATCTGGAGATATTTCGGGGTTTTCGGGGGGAGTCCTGGCCTCTACCTTTGAACTGATGTGTTCTTGTAAATATTGTACTTTTAATTTTTCAGCCTATTTTTTTAGTGAAATTTCTAGAATGCTTCATGTCTTGATGTGTAATAATGATAAACAAAGAATAATTATTGAAATTTAATATGAATATAAATGAATATTAATAAAAATAATATAGTTGGCTTATTAAAGTTAAATCGTTTGTACGTGTATACAATAAAATCATATATTTTTAGTTAAGTTATTTTAATCCTTTATGTGAGAAAAACATGATGAAAATAATAAATAGAAAACAGTTTTAAATAATCAGATACATATGACAATCCTCTTTCACAAAGTGGAAATTTCATTTAAATTCCAATAAGCTCACTTAAGATGATCGCTGAAAGGAAGGCTTACGAGTACGTTTTATATAACTTTCATAAAGAAGGATTTTCTCCTTAATACATATATTGCGGTTCACGATGAACGAATATATTTTACTATAGCAACACTATTTTAATAAATATTCACAGTAAATAAGTATAATAATGAAGAATACCGATGAGTCCCTTAAAGCGCAGTGGTTGCCTTCACTGTACGGCTCATGGTTTTGAGTTCTCTGTTAGGAATAGTTATATTTTTTTCCTAACAAGGTAGTAATGAACATGTGGATTATCACATTTTTTTTCTTGTTTCCTCTCGCAAAGTGAGATAGAATGTCTGAATATAAGAAAAAAATTAAATCTACCCGAAAATATAAACTTTTTGAAGCTAAACCTAGTAGTGGTCGTATTATTTTAAAAAGTATAATTTAAAATTTTCTCAGGTTGCAACTTACGCATATCATACACGAGAACGAAAATAGCAAAACGCGCACTTTGGGACGAGAAAATCGAAAAAGTAACTTTCTATCAACACCGCCTGTACAATCTCACTGGGGCGAGAATTGAATTGTTGCCTAGGGGACTTGTGAAGAGACGGTAAGTGACCATGGCATTTGTGGTTATAATATTCATAAGTACAGTGCGGTCGACGAGTCGTGGCCGCCCTGAAGTTAGCTGAAGACGGCTGATATGATTAAAAGATTTTTTCTTACTTTTCATTATTTTGTTGTATTATATATATATACAGGATGGAAGAGGCAGCGCTCCTTTTACGGAAACAGCATATAGGGTAAAATATTTTAAAGAAATTAAGCAATATACATCAACAGTGAAGACGTAGAATTTTTTTTTCATTTCGCGATTACGTATAGATCCCAATAACATAAACACTTACTACTACAAAAATACTACTAAAGGTTACACAACTTTGAACTTTATCGCCAATACATACGACTCGATTTCGAAATGAGGCGTGTGCAGCGGTGTTCCTTTGATAGGTTTATGTGTGTGTGCGTCGTCCTTACAAATGGCGTTTTATTATAAAATGACAATTTTATTATTTATTTTGTTTGAAAAAATAACTTTCATTTTTGGAAATTTATTTTTTTCTAATTTATATTAGGCTTTTATAGAGTAGTTAAAACTGTGGTTTCATTTAAAGTGGTGCTTACACTTCCACCCTGTATATATATGTTGTATTATACTCAAATAATTCAGAAAGACAGATGATATGTTAGTAGGAGTGATAGTAGGAGTAGGACATTAAGGCCAATGTGGCGCAATGGGTTGATGTCTGATTAAAATTGTCGTTGTAGGTTCGATCCTCCCCGGAGAATTGTATTTTGTTTTTAGCTCTTACAAGGCAAACGTGGTATTGAGTTTTGCCACTCTATATGTAATTTGACCACAAAATGGAGAACGGAGTGTCTTGATACTACGTCTTCTCTGCATGCTCTCTGCTATATTTATATGTCGGAAAGCGTAAAGCTAAATAAATATATATAAGTTCATCAGATATTTTGATATTTTTGTATGATTCATACTATTTCACAACTTCCCTAATTCTTTGAAAATAGATAAGGAAAATGAGCTACAAGATGATTTTACCTAAATATACTTTGTGCTAAAAAAGAATGGCCGAAATCCTTTGTAAATTTTTAATTATTCTAATACATATTAGGTTTATATTTGATTAGCTGATCAAATTTTTCATATTAAATTTATTATTATATTTAACATTAACTAAATTTCTCAATTATTTGTTCTATATGAATATTTAAGTAATTAAAATAAATACAAATAATAGCCAGTCCCAGACCAGTCATGGCGCAGGGGCACCAGCGTGTGACTGTAAACTTGACAGGTTATGGGTTCCAATCTCACTCGAGGAAATGAAATATATTTTCATTTCTTCGCTCTGGTGTCGAGGCAAAGCGCGGCGATGAGTCCCGCCACTCAACACACTAAGCCTCCAGAATCTGTAAGTAAATGGAGAACAGAGTGTCTTAACACTGTGTGTTCTTCTTATTTTAAACTAAAAACTAAAAGTTAAATTAAAATTATTAAAACGGTTGTATAAACGGTATAATTAATAGCCATCAATATTTTTAAGCATTAGTTACAACGTCAAACGAGGTCGGCGGCTAAGGGCCCTCCAACGCTCTAGTCTTGGAGAGAGTAAAATATCCATATTAAAATTAAGTACTAGTCTTGAAGAGTGCTTTAGAAAGCTAAATTCAATGTGGAAATTGTTAAATAAATCGTTGTGGTTTAGTTTATAAATAAATATAGGTATGTTTTTAATATTATATGAATTTGTGATTGTAATTATTTTAGATGATTTCTTATTTGTAATGTTTATTGTGTAAATATAAAACGTAAGGTAAAATTCGCAAAATTCATAGAAAATATATTTATAAACTTTAATATATTTTTTACTCCCGACGCAAAAAGAGGGCTGTTAGAAGTTTGATATGTCTATCTGTCTGTGGCACGTTAGCTCCTGAATTGATGAACCGATTTAAATGTGGTTGTTTTTAATCAAAACATTTGTTCATCGCGGTGGTTCTTCACTTCACTTTGCCAAGATGACGGGTAGTGATATTTTGTGAGTTTTTTTGTTATTTAAAGTTTTATTTGTGTTAGAATAACGTGAATACAGTTTGAATATCTTTAGGTGTTGTTCTACACTTATCATAGAAAAATATTTAAAAAAAAAGAACAAAACTTTTAACGTCGCGACACTAAAACCCGCGCTTCTTGGAACTTAACTTACTTATAAAATATTTATATTTTCCTAATATTATTTATAATACAAATAATTAAATATTAATGTGTTAAATAGATTATTATAATATTACTTCGTTTTTATACAGAATACACTTAATATCAGCTTCACGCTGTATCCCGCACACAGCAGGGTAGGCAGAGGGAACCTAGTGAGAGGCACTCCGTTCCCCACTCTCTGCCAAATTCTGGAGGCATTGCGTGTTAAGTGGCAGAACTCGACGCCGCGCTTTGCCTCGACACCAGAGCGAAGAAATGGAAATATAAATTTAAGTAAATATCTCATCTCCTCGAGTGGAGATCGAACCCACAACCAGTCGGTTTTACAATCACACTTAGTGCCGCTGCGCCAAGACTGGCCTCAAGAATATACTTAATGCATCTATTATATTAGATCCGGTTCTTCATACAAATAAAAGGTTTAAAGTGTAACAATCAAATATTGTAAATAACTATTAAAAACATAAGAAAATGATAAATCATTACTAAGTTATAATCTATTATAATAAAATAACTTGATATTTCTAATAGGTTTATCTATTTCGCATGAGAAAATTGTTGACCTTGAATATAAAACCTGCTTCATTCGCTACTTGAGAACTATTTATATTTAATTATAATTACCAACTGTGTCTGTGATTGAGTAGATTTTAGTCTAGATTCTGAATATTTATCAATAATATTGTTTAGGTAGGCTTTTTGGATTTTTTTTCAGCTTCACGCTGTATCCCGCACACAGCAGGATAGGCAGAGGGAACCTAGTGTTAAGACACTCCGTTCCCCACATTCCGCCGAGTTTTGGAGGCATTGCGTGTTCAGTGGCGGAACTCAACGCAGCGCTTTGCCTCGACACCAGAGCAAAGAAATGAAAATCGAATTGGGACCGAACCCACAAGCAATCGATTATACAGTCACACTTTGTGCCCCTGCGCCACGACTGGCCTCAATTTTTTTTACGTATGAGTATGAGGTTAAAGACACTACGAAGGTTGGGAAGAGGGTAATTTGCCCATGAGTTCAAGTACTAGCCGTCGATCGGGGCCCCCCTGAACGTATGTGGATATATTAGTCTGATTTTTCAGTTAGATCTTTATAAGACGTGTATCGATCCACTAACACATCGAAATCGATACATCGATACCAAAAATCGAGTGGATGGTATTTCCCATCCCGACCACACTGCTCCACTCGCTGCAACACTATGGGCAATATGGTCAATGCTAAAAATTTTTAACTCATTATCTTATAAAATAATAATATGTACATTTAATATATTTTTTTTTTATTATACTTGACATTGGTTCATTGAACTTTGTCTATACTTCCGTAATCAATTGCGCAATAAGGTTAATGACATTGTAGTCTACTATTGATTTGATCGATATTGATTTAAAATTTATTTTATTGATTTAGCTATTGAGGAAATCTTTATTTTATAATAAATGCGGCCAGTCGTGGCGCAGGGGCACAGAGTGTGACTGTAAAATCGACTGGTTGTGTTGAGTTCCACCACTCAACACGCAATGCCTCCAGAACTCGGCGGAAAGTGGGGAACGGGATACAGCCTGAAGCTGATTTATTTATTTTATTTATAATAAATGAAATCTTTAATATTCCAATTTAAAAAAATGATTGTAATTTGTATGTTTTTAGATTTATACCGTTGTCAATTATTTGTCTTATAAATTACACTTCAAAATATTAAAATATTTATATTGAACCTTTTGTAAAGTAATATTTTTCTTTAGTAAATACTATATTATAATAAATGTATATCCAAAATAGACTTCGTTATCAATATTGCTATCGGCGTAATATTTTAGATCGTTAAGTTATTGCACTTTATTATAAATCCCAATTGGACGATAAAAGGCTCACTTTACTATCTGACTCATAAATGATAAAAAAAGAATCCAAAAATAATATTTTTCGTCTAAAATACCATCTAATCTTATACGCTAGTCGTATGTAAATTAGATAAAATGGCGTATCGATCGACTTGTCTAATACAATATAAAAAAACATCTTTTCTTCTGGCTTTTTCTTTAGATATTTTTATGTAATTTATATTTGGTATCCATAACAGTATATGTATTTAGTATTTTGTTTCTTACACTATATACATATATATCAAATATTATATACCAAATTGAATATCTTTATTTCAAATTTATAATTTCAATTGGGTATAATTTTATCAATATACTAGAGGGCGTGCGCGGCTTCGCCCGCTTATTAGGAGTGAATTCAAAAAAACCACGAAACACGTGTTCAATAATATATTTTTAACAGTCTGAATTAAATTTTTTATAAAAATCGGTGGCAATTTAAAGATTTATCCATATAAATTTGCAACCCCTTATTTGAATCCTTATGGGGTGAATTCTTAAAAACCATGAAATACGTGTTCAATGAAATATTTTTAAGAGTCTGAATTTCAAATTTTATAAAAATCGGTACAGATTAAAAATGTTTTCCATACCAACTTTCAACCCCTATTTCATTCCTTTAAGGTTTTTTTTTTTTTTTAAATTCCCTTCTTAGTGGATGTCCAGAATATGAAAATAAACATCTGCCCAAATTTCACGTTTCTACCATCAGCGAAATCTATACTTATAATAAATCTGTAGAAAAGTCGTTTCTGTACATTGAAAATATTTAAAAAAAAATTAGCCAGGGTGTTAAAGGATAATTAACAGAATCCATTTCCAACATTTTTGGAATTTTTGTCTGTTTGTCTGTTTGTCTGTTTATCTGTTTGTCTGTTTGTCTGTTTATGTGAACACGTATCACGTAAAAAGCACACAATAAATTTAAGCAACTTTTATACATAAAAATTACAAATAAATCAAGGTAGGTTTTAGTGTTTATTTCATTGTAATCGCTTCACTCTATCAAAAGATATAAGTATTTAAGTTTTCAAGACGTTAATAATTGAGATAATAAAAAATTATAAGTAAAAAATTGATACAAGTAACGCTATCTATTGACAAAAATAGTAGGTACTAACGAATCTTGATACTCTCTTTCATACACGTAACGTTAAATAGATGACGCTGTGCATAATTTTATAAAAATATAGTTTGGAAAGGTTACCGCTACACTCTATCAAAAAATAATGTACTTAAAGTTTTAAAGATATTTATATTTGAAAAAAAAAAGAAACATACGCAATGATATCTATTGACTACATATGATAATGAATGTTG
>JAATLQ010034529.1:0-16776 GCA_013421005.1 Heliconius erato x Heliconius himera
CAAACGGCGGAATCTCACGTGACAAGAATTCGTCACTTATGCAAATCCCCGAATTCGAACGGGTTGAAAAATTTCGTGCGCACTCCACCTGTATCTAATAATAAACGATACATAATTACGGTTATTGACCGACTTACGCCTGCCTTCATCAAAAACACGACATCAGCAACGACAACAATGCGCAAGCGCAGCAGCCGACGACATCAAAACAACGCATCGAGTTACGAGCTCCGGTCGAATAACAACACCCGTGGATCAATTTAGTTTATAGGCATAATATTTTATTTTGGTTATTTTATATTCAGTTTAACACTTTTTTTCTCTCAAAGGGGGAGAGTATTGTAGGGGTATTGCACATTCATTTGTAAACATCTAAATCAGCGTCCTACATTTATTCGCTACAAAAGCAATTGTGTAATTATTTTCCACTATTGTTTTGTAGCGTATAAATAACCAAATTAAATGTATAATAAAAGAGTTCAATATTAAGTCTCGTATTATCAACATCGTCCCGCTGCCATACCCCACACCTTCATTTTTTTATTATGCTATATTCAATTTCTGTAATAATCTAGTGTTATGAATATTAATTGTACGAACACGATGTTTCACATTTGCATGAAGTCCCGTGATGCTTTTATTTATTTCTTTTTTTTTCCATGGAAAAGGACAAGGCAAACGAGCATTCGGGTCACCTGATGGTTTATTTATTATAGTTTGGTTTCAAATTAATATTGGAAAATTTATTTTATTGATTTATGTGATGTATTTATATTTATTGTTTAAATAAAAAAAAACCTTAAATAGCAATTTTTTTTTGCATATACTGATATCCCAATATGGGATTTCAAGTCAAATATGAAGACATTTTTTATATAGGTACACGTATTTCCTATTATATTTTATCATAAATTCTAATATAGTAGTAAAATTATTAGAAAATAATTAAAACCGAAAATGAATGAAATGAAAATATCATATTTTTTAAATTAAGGCTGAAATAAAATTTCTGGATTACTGAAAAAAAGTTATCAATATTCTTAACCAACAAAATAAAAATAAAACAATAACAAATATTAACTTTATTACATTTTATACAAATATAAAATTAATTTTCTCATATAATGTTAATTAATAGATAGTCTTCTCGTACATACATTAAACATGTGCCTTTTAATACTAGCTCTTATTTTTATAAACTTACGATCTTTATTCCAACAACAGATAATTAACTTTACAGCCCATTATTTCTTTTATAAGAGTCAATTAAAATTGTATTGTGTTGTTGTACATTTTTGATGGAACTCTATCGACAAATAAATTAAATTAAATGTTCATTTTTAAAAGAATTGTAATATTTTAATATCGTTTCTTTATGAGCAGTTTTGTCTTTGCCCAAAAAATAAAAAAGAGGAAAAATACAGATTATAATAATTAATTTCAAACTTTCTAAGTCAGTCAGTTATATTAATATAATTTAATATTTAAAATTACATTAATAGTACAGTTAATATTAATATAATTTAAAATATTTACAAATATTTGATTGTTTATGATTTCTAAAAGTTTTCTTCTAGATTTTGACACTGTGTCAAAACATCATGAATGGAAATTGTTTTTAAATTTTTCTTTAAATTGTTTATTATCATTCAAAATATGTGTTAATATTGACCTAAATTTTAATAACACCATAATATAGGTCAAAACAGCCGAATTATTTATTTATTCATATGTATACATTCTACATAGATAAAATCGTAGCATATTCTACGCCGTAGCCCTTTTATCTATTAAGTTGATTATATATTTTTTTAATTTTTGTTAACTTTACACCGTACTCTGTACATTACATTGTAGATAGAGAGAACCTGGGAATCTAGTGTTAAGATACTCCGTTCCCAGTAGAATATTTCTGTTCCCCACTTTGCACTAATTCTGGAAACATTGCGAGTTGAATGGCGGAACTCAACGCCACGCTTTGACTTGACTATAATACATAGTATAAGCAAAGTAAATAAATATATTTTACATATGATAGATTGGGCTGCTTTAGATTTTTTTATATTTTATATATCTTAAATGATCATTATTTACTTAAATGTATATTTCCATTTCTTTGCTCTGGTGTCGAGGCTGTCAAATGCTTCCAGAATCCGGCAGAAAGTGGGGAACGGAGTGTCTTAACACTAAGTTCCCTCTGCCTACCCTGCTGTGTGCGGGATACAGCGTGATTTTTATATTTAAATGATTATAATGAAAATTATAAATTCAGCAATACATACATTCATACTTTAGCCTGCGGCTTTTTACCTATCGTTAAACGGAAATAATTAAATTTTGTATATGGTATACGACAGCCTAAGCGCCCGAGGTAGTTCTGATGAAATATAGCCTCAAAGCAATATATATATATATATATATATATATATATATATATATATATATATATATATCTTTTAACCATTCTTTGTTTTCTCCAATAGTTTCTGAGATTTGTATATTCAACCAAACATATCCTTTCGCTTTCATTAATTAATAGTATTTAATATTTACTCCTTTATTGTGTATATATTGAGTTCTACATTAAACTGCCTAATCTAAATCGAACTTAGAACTACCAACAATGTATCTAATAACTAACTCAGTAAACAAAACTATAATTACAATGTCTTTGATTTATGTGTAATGTCGTATAACGTAAAGCACCACTCCGCTAAGACAAATGACGATAATTGGGATCGTGATCCAAACCAATTATTAGGCATTATAGTATGAAATTAAATCCAATATATTATATTATATAGGTTATTGTATATAACGAATACGAATTCCTTGTGTATATAATACAAGAAATAATGTTTCTTAGTTCAATGATACAGAGTCTGGTTGTAAACGCGATAGTTGTGGATTCGATTGTGATTGACGGGGAATGAACTATTTTCATTTCTTCGTTCTGATAACAAAGATAAAACGCAGTGTTGTGTTCCGCCACTCAAGACATAATGTTTCGAAAATTGAACGGGAAGTGGAAAATGGCGTGCGACAAACTATTCCTTTCCTTTTTTTCTGCCATTGCTTGCTATTTTTTTCAAATTCAAATTCCAAGTCTTCTTTAGTCAAATAGACTATTAAAAGCACTTTGTGTCGTCGAATGAACATATAAACAAAAAAAGCTACCATCGGCTCGGAAGGCAATTCTGTATTTGCGGGATACAGCTTGAAATAAAATAATATATATCTTGTAGAGGCTGTCGTGGACCAGGGGCACAAGGTTGTAAAGCAGACGGTTGTGGGGTCGATCCCTACTTGAAGGAATTGCTGAAAATCGGGCTCCAAGGCAAAAGCCCGAAGTTGAGTTCCGCCAATCAACACGCGATGTACAAAAGCAAAAGTGGGGAACGGAGTTTCTTATAACTATGTTTCCTTTGCTTACCAGGCTATGTGCGGGATACAGATTGTGAAGCTGATTTGATTTTGATATTTTTTTTTATATTTTGTAAAATTATTCGTATACATAATTTAATCATTTTTTTAACCATAAAAGTTTAAATATAGTAGCATAAAATTACTTGGTAAATAATTCTTACTAAATGATTAACCATTCTAATACTTTTCCGATAAAGCTTTGCAAAAGTTTCCTTACAGAGGTCCTAACAATAAACGAAAAGGTTCCAAGAAAATTCGCAGTAGCGGTTTGCATGTAAGACACGAGCCTATTAATACTTACAAGGGTCGTATTTATAGGATCGTGTTCAAATCTTGATACGTCCTAACTTTTTTTCAGCTTATCACTTTTTAGCGGTTACCAGAGAGTTACTAATGTGGAGATATAATTTACATTTTACGCCGAAATCCGAAACATTATGCGTGACATTGAGTTCCGCCACTCAACACGCAATGGCTCCAGAATTTAGCTGAAAGTGTCTTAATGGGAACGAAGTGTATGTCTGCCTACTCTGTTATATAAATTAAATCAAATCAACTTCACGCTGTATTCCGCACACAGCAGGGTAGGCAGAGAGAACCTAGTGTTAAGACACGCCGTTCCCCACTTTCTGCCGTATTCTGGAGGCATTGCGTGTTGAGTGGCAGAACTAAACGCCGCGCTTAACCTCCTCACCAGAGCGAAGAAATGGAAATATAAATTTAAGTAAATATTTCATCTCCTCGAGTGAGGATCAAACCCAGAACCAGTCGGTTTTACAGTCACACTTCGTGCCGCTGCGCCACGCCTCAACACTGGCCTCAACTCTGTTATATCCAGGTCCAAAAGCGAATAACGCAGTGTCATAATATTATTTTTTCTCTGCTTACCTGTCAGGAAAGTTACTCTGCTGTACCTCTAATATGTATAAAAGAATTGTCAAAGTAAATAAATATAGCGAAATACGTCTAAGTAAAACCGTCTGTTCGTTCAACCACTACATTGGAAAAGGTAAATAATATTGGCCCACATTTTGTTTAGAAACCTAGAACGAAGTGGTGTTGTATTGTTCAAACTAAAGTCTTTATGGACTTCCATTTAATGTTCTTTTAGAAATACAATTTTTCTTGGCTTTTATATATAAAATGTTCTAGTTATTATAGCTTAATATGTTTGATTTTCGTTCCAAGAATCTGGTGTACTTATGGTACAGTTCGGACGAATCTGATTCAATGCGATTTTGTAATGTTGTCTCTTGTAAGGTTGTGGGTTCGATTCTTAGTCGCGGAAATGGTTAATATTTTCTGTTTCTCGATCTGGTAACAAGGCAAACTTCGGTGTAGAGTTCATCTACTCAATACGCAACGTCTCAAGAACTCGGCAGAAGACGGGAAACGGAGTGTCTTAACACAAGTTTCCTCTTCTTATCCTGCTTTGTGCGGGATATACGGTAAAGCTATATATATAAATATTTACATATAAAAAACACTATTTGACATTAGTTTATGCACTTAACAAAAGCTAAAGTTTAATTTTACACTAGATTATTTAACAACTTCTGTCATACTTTACCTCCCACTCAATACGGCCTCCAAAAAATTCGGCGGAAAGTGGGGAACGGAGTGTCTTAACACTAGGCTCCCTCTGCCTACCCTGCTGTGTGCGGGATACAGCGTGAAGCTGATTATTTTTGTCATACTTTAACTTTCTTCAATAGCTCAATTGCATAACTTTTATATAAATATACATAATATGTATATCGACCGCATTTTTTCATGTGTGCAATTTAAAACATCAAATGGGAAACCTCGTTTTTTAAGAGCTTAGGAACTTCGAGAAAGGATCTCCTCCCCTACATTCCTTACATGCCAAATTTCAATTTTCTAAATCCAATATCTTCATCTGTGCGTTGCATGTTATTCACTCGGTGACGCATGAGATAATTGATACAATAAATAACAAGAAAAGCTCCGTTTTAAATTAAACTATTCATCTTCGATAGCGACCCTACCCTACCCTATAAATTTCTTACCTTCTTTTAACCAAACTGATATATAGAACTGGACTTGATGTCGGTTTTAACTTTTGTCATTTATATTGACTTAAGCTGTGTGCCATTGCTTTAACCTTACCTTGTGTAAATAGAAACTTTCTACATATGTAGAAAATTTCTATTTACACAAGAGGACTTAAAAACAAAACAATATATTTTTTTTGTTTGTTATTATTTGGTATTTCAAATAATATGTAATAGGCCAGTAAACACTACTTTCAAATCGACAGACTGAAATGAGTTTTGAAAATGTATATTAATTTTGTTAAGGAAAACTAATATAGCAAAACATAAAATTAATAAAACAGCTTTAGGCACACAGCAGATGTACAGATGGTTGGCAAAGAGAACCTAGTGTTAAGACACTCCGTTCCCCACTTTCCGCCGAATTCCGGAGGCATTGCTTGCATTGTTGAGTGGCGGATCTCAACGCTACATTTTGCCTGGACCAAAGCGAAGAAATAACAATATACCTTTAAATAACTATTTCATTTACTCAAGTGGGGATCGAACCCACAACCAGTTGCGTTTGTAGACACTTGTGTCCCTGCGCCACTACTGGCCTCGACTAATATAGCTCACCTTTATAAACCTATAGGTACCGTTAGGTATGTATGATATTCGTTGACTAATGTTACCTCTTTTTTTCTATTATAAACTTTGCAATCTGCTTTTTAAAATACGCTTAACAAATATAAATATAAATTAATTATTAAGAAAATGTATAAAAATTTTAACGTAGCGGGATTTGAAACCACGCCTCTTTGGAAACCGTCCAAGAACGTATGGCTTAGTTGGTCAGAGCGCTTGGACGGTTTCCAAATAGGTGCAGGTTCAAATTCCGCTACGTTCATATTTTTATACGTTTCCTTAATAAGTATTTTTCTTTCCTAAGTGTGGAATAACACTTTAAAAATGTTTGAAAAGAAATATTAAATTATTTAATTTCACCAACAGTCACGCAGACACCAGACAACTCTAGATAATTCATCTACAAATATGATAGTTTTGGATTTGATCTTTAAGCAGGAAAATGAGTTTTTTTTTCATTTCTCTGCCCTAGTAAGTTAGGGGTCTGCCACTCAACAGACAATGCCACAATTCATGCGAAAAAAATGCACAAAATATCTTAAAATCAGGTTTTTACTGCCAACCTTGCTTATAGCGGCCAGTCGTGGCGCAGGAGCACAAGGTGTGACTGTAAAACCGACTGGTTGTGGGTTCGATCCCCACTCGAGAAGATGAAATATTTACTTAAATTTATATTTCTATTTCTTCGCTCTGGTGTCGAGGACAAGCGCGGCGTTGAGTTCTGCCACTCAAGGCGCAATGCCTCCAGAAGTCGGCAGAAAGTGGGGAACGGAGTGTCTTAACACACTAGGTTCCCTCTGCCTACGCTGCAGTGTGCGTATTTTTAATTGCTTATAAATGTGGGAAAAAACGCAAAATGAGAAGTTAATAAACAATTTATAATAATGATGTACTCGTAATATAATTATAAACAACAATCCATAGCTAAATAAAAAGTAAGATTATAGTCTAGAACACAACTTTAAAAGCTTCATAGTATACTTTCACTCGAAAGTTAGCTTTGAACGTCGAACTTATTTAGCATATCTAAAAAATCGCTGTACGCTTTTGCCCGGACAGTACCTGGATAAGAGGAGATATATTTTCGAGACACTGTGTGTTACATAGCGGATTTAAACGCAGTACTTTATCCACCACTGCGGTGAAATAAAAATAATTAAATATAATCATTCACCTGAGTGGACATGAGGCCGTCGTGGCGCGGGAGCACAAGCGTATGACTGTATATGTAAAGTTGTGGGTTTAATTCTCCCTCAGGGGAATGAAATATATTTTTTTTACCAGAGGGTAACGAAGCAAAGCGAAGTGTTGAGTTCCGCCATTCAACACACAGTGTCTCTAAAATTAGGCCAAAAGTTAGGAACGACGTGTAACTAATGGAGAACAGAGTGGTTTAACACTAGGTGCCCATGTTACAGAAAGAAGATAACTCAAGTGATTGGGGAATAAACCCACAACCATCGTATTTATAATCAAACACTGTCCCACTACACCACTACAGCTTCAAATTTGCACACCTCTACTACAAAATATATATAAAACGTGACTGAAACCGCGAAAATACTCTAGAGAATAAACTTATCAATACACATCCTTGCAAACACATACTTCCTTCCCATTACACGGTACCATCAATCACTTATAACAACGCCATAATAAAATTACTAAACTCACCAACAAAAGTTACGAACGCTCATTCGGGAAGTCCAGGAACCTTTGTTCCTATTATTGGCATAAACTTATTTACCGTAGTCACTTAGCACACCACTTTACTATACGATAAGAGCAAGTTGTTAGCAACTACTCCTTGAAACGACACGACCGCGCGAACTGAAGTCCTATAGAAAACTGAAATCTGAAAACCGTTGTTTCTATACATTAGTTGGGTGAAAAATAAAAATCGTTTCGCATACAATGCTCGTTGTCTATATATAGTGTAAGAGCCTGTGGAATTAAAACGTCAATGGATTTCGAAATGGGCGTTCGGCCGTTTCTCTTTGTAATTAATTCGACAGCTTTCCTTATCTATACGAGTGATAAGATGTGAACTTCGAAACGATTTTCCCTAACTTTTTCCCCAGCTAAGTGACAATACATTTACTCAAAGCTAACAACAGTGATTTATGGGTTTTTTGATATAGGTTTTTTTGTGATTCAGTAAAAATCGCATATCATATAGGAATGTATGTATATTTAATTTATTCATCTCAGGGTAGGCAGAGCTGGCACTGGAACCTAGTGTCCTTCCACTTCCCACTTTTTCCCCAATTCTGGAGGTATTAACTGGCGGGACTCAACGTCGCATAATCAGCATCGTATATGATTATATTTTCTTTTTGTTTGAAAAGTAAATTTAAATTTTCTTTATTATTAAACTTTATTCTTATTTATTAAAATTCTTTATAAGACTCTATGGTGCAGTGGTAGAGCGTGCGTTGGCACCACTGACCACTGCTTTACGTTGATAAAGCGGTTCAGCAATACTCGGGGCAACGGAATAACTACGAATACGAATTATTTTCATTTCCTTGCTTAGAAAAGACAAAGCATGACGTTGGTTTCCGTTTTTCAACACTAAATGTCTCGATTTGAGGCAAAAAGTGACTAACTAATTCTATACTGCTTACCTGGGATAAAAAAGCTATTTCTATTAAATTTAAATTCTTACTACCATATTCACGTTTTAGGTAATGAAACACACGCCGGTCTTTGTATAAGCATATCAGAGACCCGTATTTTGAAATATAATTTTCCTTATATATATTGAATATGAATCGACATTTATAACAGTCCAACAGCCGTGTTACACGTGAGCACTGCGACACTTGATTAGAGTGTAAAATAGATATCTATGTATTACTTTTTTTTTTTGGTTTCACGCTCTATCAATCATATAGCGGGGAAACCAAAGCTCACCTAATATTAAAGCACTCCATTTCTCATTTTCCGCTAAATTTTGGAGACATTGCGTGTTGGCAGAACTTAACACCGCGCTTTGACTTGTTACCACAACGATAAATTGAAAATACTGCGCCAGGGCGGTCTCTATTAAAAAAATTATTACTTTTTATAAAAGAAATTGAAATTATTTTGTATTTAGTTCACGTACACAAATCATACTGCTGTCATTCAACGTAGACTAACAAATCTAAATATATGTATGTCATAATATTTTAACTGGGTCTATAGAAAAGGAATGAAAAAATGTATTAGATTGTGATGTGGTACAGAGAGATAGCGTCTATCTGTAAATGCGATGGTCGTGGGTTCATTTTCCGTTTGGAGCAATAATTATATATAAATCACTTTCAACTTCATTAGGTTCCACCATTTATAACGAATTGTCTTGAAAATTGTGTGTAAAGTGGGGATCAGAATGTCTTAAATGTAGTTTTTTATTTATTTTTTATTTTCTCGTAAGTACTTTTTTAAATGAAAAATTATTTATATTTACATTTCCGTTTTCTTCACTCTGGTGTCGAAGCAAAATCGCGGCGTTGAGTTCCACCACTCAACACACATTGCATCCAGAATTCGGTGAAGTAAGGAACGGAGTATCTTAACACTAGGTTCCCTCTGCCTACCCTGCTGTGTGCGAATACAGTGTAAAGATAATTAATTTGATTTTTAATTCTTATACTTTTTCCTACAGTAAGGGAAAAATTTATTGAAAGAAGCACAAACGAGTTGATTTACTTTATAAATATTAATGTACAATAGACGCCGTGAAACGAGAATTTTTAATGTATTTATTTAGTCTTCAGGCATACAAATGATCATATTCGTTGAGTTTAGTTTTCATATACATATTTAAAATACATTGTATTTTAATAATATGAAATTAAAGTTGTTTTTTATACTCTACGTTATGATTGACAGCGTTTAAAAAGACAGTTTAAATTGTTACCTTAAATTAAGTGGCCGTTCTCCACTCTCCGTTATATAATTGCTAAAGGAAATCAATGATGCATTTTGCCTTGACTTTTTTTTTCACGCTATATTCTCGAGGTATTGCGTGTGGATTGGCGAAACTAAACGCCGCGCTTTACTCGTTACTAGAGCGAAGAAATGTCAATATTGAATATTTAATTCCCTCGAGTGAGAATCGAATCCACAACCAGTCACGTTTACCCGTTTTGCGTCACAACTGGCCATAAACTTCTTTATTATAAAACTTTCAAACTTGATCTAAAAGGAAATTGTAATAAGTTTCTTCTATCTTCTGTAGGTACATTTACATATAGCCCAAGATCTCAGGGCCCCCAGACCTACGTCATATTAGCTGTAAGCTGAAATCTTGTGGACTATTAGTCTAATGTGTAGTTAAGACAGTATGCATACTCACTAACGTGAAAATTGGGCTCTTTCGGAGGTAGCGCCAAATAAAGTTATATCTCTGTGTTGGCGGATGATTGAGCCATCGTATTAGTCTGAGTGCTTGTAAGGGGTCTTGAAATAGTCCGGAATTAATATATGTAAAATTAAAGCTTGCTAGTATAACGTATTTTGCCCCAATTTTAAATAACCTTTAGGACGTCTGGCGAGAGTACAGCCCCATATAATGGGTCTGGTAATAATAAATATTATTATTTTTAATTCTTAAAAACATATTTAAATACGAGCGTTTCTACTTTAACGTAGGTGAATGTGGTCCTCAAGTTGGGGCTACGTCTAAAAGGGTGGGGCCCTTTATATAGTCTACTTGTATATAGTCTTGTATACTTTTGCATAGTCTTGACTACATATTAGACTATTAATCCTCATAATTTCAGCTTTGCTACAATGACGTAGGTCTGGGGACCCTGGTCTCAGTCTAATACATATTAATAGTCAGGTAATTTAGTTTTATTTCAGCTTCATACTTTTTTTCCGTATATTACTCCCAATTTTGGAGACATTGTATCAAGCCATAATAAAAATAAACAAATAATTCAATAAATAATACTATTTTCATTCTTCATACCCAATTTTAAATATTGGAAAATGTCAGTATCACCATTCTGTTAATAAAATAAAAAATAAATCAATAAATGAGCTTCACGCTGTATTCCGCACACAGCTGGGTAAGCAGAGGGAATCTAGTGCTAAGACACTCCGTTGCCCACTTTCTGCCAAGTTCTGGAGGCATTGCGTGTTTAGTGGTGGAAGTGAACGCCACGCTTTGCCTCGACACCAGAGCGAAGAAATGGAAATATAAATGTAAATAAATATTTCACTTTCTCGAGTGGGGATTGAACCCACAACCAGTCCATTTTACAGTGACACTTTGTACCACGAGGCCAGTCGTGGCGCAGGGGCTCTTCAATATACTGATCTACCAAAAATAAATAAAAAATCAATAAAAAAAAAACCACATTTCCCATACATCATACAAAGGAAAGCTTTGACGAAGCTCGTCATACAGAGCACACGTCATGTCTATTCCGGGCCTCATCAGCTTATCAGCGACGTGGGCATTTATCAATAGTCGATTAAATAAGGTTACCATGTCAGATAATTATGTTTTACATGGAAAATGTATCCGTTCATAATGGTCACCTTTTACTAACGGAGTTGTTATGAGGCCATCCATTCATCACGTGAGGATCGAAAACGGAGAGGGGGAGGATCACGACATATCGCAAAGGAAGACAAGAAGTTTAGTAAGATATCACGTGCATTTTTTTTCATAAAAACACACTGCGAAGGTTGCCGGGCCCAGCTTGCAGTTATTTTGTTAAAAAAAAAATCAGTTCACGCTGTATCCTGCATACAGTATGATAGGCAGATGGAACCTAGTGTTAAGACACTCCGATTGCCAGTTTCTTCCAAATTTTTCGAAGTACACGCAAGTGTTGAGTCGCAGAACTCAACGCCGGGCAAAGGAAATAATAATTCATTCCCTCAAGTGAGGATCGAACCCACAACCGTCAAGTTACAGCTGCGCCACGACGGCCTCAGTTATTTTGTTAATTTGAAAAATCGAAGTTGATCTTCAACCAAGCACAGTGTCAATAACGGACTTGCAAAATTGAATCCGAAGACAATGTACATCAATTAAATCTTAGCTCCTGAGATAAATCTCGTACATAAATACACTAGCTATTACGAAAAGATTTTTTAATTTAAACCAATACTTCCTGAGATTTGCACGTCATATCAAATAAAATTTTTGTAATATCATTGAGGCCAGTCGTGGCGCAGCGGCACAAGGTGTGACTGTAAAACCGACTGGTTGTGGGTTCAATCCCCACTCGAGGAGATGAAATATTTACTTAAAATCATATTTCCATTTCTTCGCTCTGGTATCGAGGTTAAGCGCGGCGTTGAGTTCTGCCCCTCAACACGCAATGCCTCCAGAATTCAGCAGAAAGTGGGGAACGGAGTGTCTTAACACTTGGTTCCCTCTGCCTACCCTGCTGTGTGCGGGATACAGCGTGAAGCTGATTTATTTTTGATTTATTTAATATCATTATGGAAATACAGATATTATAGACGTACATACTATATGAGTTGTGAATGCGATCTCCACTCAAGATGATGATTATGAAGAAATTCTTTTTATTTCTTTTTGTTTCATTTAGATGGAACAATGCCGAAACATGTAATTTTTAAATGAAATATTTTTATTTCCTCGCTCTGGTACGGCTCTGGTAAGACTTACGCGCAATATTAATAATCTATCTCCAACGTCAGTCTTAGATTGTGTCAGTCTTAGATGTATGAAACAATCTAAGATTGACGTTGGAGATAGGTTATTAATATTGGGCGTTAGCATGGCTTTAAGTTCTGCCACTAAACACACAATATCTTAATGTCTTAATAAAAATAGGGCGGAAAGTGGTGAAAAGAGTGTCTTTAAATTAAATTCCTTCTGCATATCTTGCTAAAATATGCGGGATATATACACTGTGAAGTATCATTCATATATTACTTAACAAGAATTTTATAACACTTTATTAGTGAACAAAAAACAAATCAGATTCACGCTGTATCCCGCATACAGCAGGGCAGGCAGAGGGAACTTAATGTTAAGACACTCCGTTACAAACTTTCTGCCGAATTCTGGAGGCATTGCGTGTTGAGTGGCAGAAAATTCTATTAAATGATAATGAAAATCTTAAACAACCATTAACTGTCATAAAGATAGTAAAAGATGTAATATAAGATTTAGGTACCTATATAAATTTGGGGTCGCCATTTTACTTAAGGAATACGAATAAATCCGCTTGGTCAGGTCTAGTCATAGTCATAATCTACAAAAAATATTACTTATTTATTACGATTCAAAGTTATTATCTCGTACTCAGATTATCATATTTTATATATTTTGCATTTCTACTCAGTATAGGCTCAGTGGGAAAGGGTTTGATGGAAACGTACTGGTTGTGGGTTCGAAGACGCTAATAAATTAATTATTTTCATTTATCCGCATTGAAAAGACAAAGCGTGTCGTAGAGTTCCACCAATAAATATGACAATTTGATGTCTTCAAAAATAAGCGGAAAGTAGGTTCCGTTTGCTTAAATTTCATTATCTAGTGATAATGCAATTTAAGCAAAAGGAACCTACTCACCGCTTATTTTTGAATTTAAGCAAAGGGACCGTACTTTCCGCTTATTCATTTAACGCTATGCTCCTAAACAAAAAATAATAAACAAATTTAAAAATAACACACGTATTATTGTTCTCGTCAAATTTCAATAAGTAAAATGAGAGAAGGTGACACTAAATTCGGATGCTCAATTACCTTGTAATTGGGTCAAGCTATTTAAGCGACTTTCATTAAAACGAGAGCCTTTCATAAAACGACGGAAACGGAATCGTTAAGAACTATTATGACGATGCGTAAACAAACATCGTATTTAATTAATTACTTACTTATTTTTGGTGTTTTGGCCGTGGGTTCAAATCCAATAAAAAATGTGTGGATTGATTGTTGTTGGTCTTCGCCCTGTGTGGCCTAATAGAAATAGCCAAGAATCGCGTTTTTTTAGTTTTACGCTGTATCTCGCACATGGTAAAGAGGACGGAGGGAACCTGGGAACCTGGTGCTATGACACTTCTTTCCCTCCAAGATACTTCTGTTTCTTGCTTTCCGCCGAATTCTGCATCCATAGTATGTTGATTGAGTGGCGGAACTCAACGCCGCGATTCGCCTCGTTACCACAGCGGGGAAATGAAAATAAAATATTTCATTTCGTCTAGTCGAATTCGAACTCGCAACTGGTGGCGTTTACAGGCCTCAAGCTTTATAATATTAGTATAAATAGAAAAATGATTTAAAAAGATAATAGGTAAATACATAACAAAGAAAATAACACAAAAATATTCGAAGCTAAAAATCTGCTTAATGATAACTAACAGTAATTTCACGAGAAAATAATTGTCGATACAAAAATACAGAAGTTTCAGTAAATAAACTTTGTTCAGAATTGGGTAAAAAGGTAAATTTAAAGTTTCAATGAACAACTTTTCCCAGCGTCAAGAGTTTTAGTTGAAACATATAGTTCTACAAATTTAAGTAGAATTTGTGAGAAGAACTACGACATTAGTTGCTTTTATAAAAGCTATTTAAAGTGCGTTTAGGAGGAGTTTAATTCCCATCGCTGGACTGGTGTAATTTCGCATGAAGAATTTTTTGTATAAAATTACATATAGGTATATTATGATATTTATTATCTTATTTAGAAAATGTATAAAAATTTGAACCTATCAAACGTAATTTAATTACTCGAACCCGCGCCTCCTGGAAACCGACCAGGCGCCCTGATCACTGGCTTAGTACACGTTCTCATCAAGCTACGTCGAAATATTTATACGCTTGTTACAACTTATTTATGTTGTTGTCATCTACTAGTTTTACTTTTACTTTTTCGGTAAAAACGTTTTCGGTTTAAAGATTTTCGGGTACGGGACCAGGGTACCTAGTAATAGGACAATCCGTTCCCATTGAAACATTTCCGTTCCCCACATTCCGCCGAATTCAAGATTCATGTGGTTCGAGTGACCAAAACTCAACACCGCAATTTACCCCGTTACCAGTACGAGGGAATAAAAATATTAAATATAGCATTTCCTTGAGTGGGCATCGAACTTACAACCTAACTAAATTACTATCACACGCTTGTGCCCTACGTCACTACTGACCTAATACATATTAATTTTACTTTTACCTATCAAACGTAATTTAATTACGTCAATTCGCCATCAAAGACTATCTGTGATTTGGAATTAGTTCACTAAAGAAGTCATTTTTATTATACCGCAGTTCACCTGAACTGTGACCTTCTCAAGTAAACGACAGTCCTGTCTTATAATTTAAAAAACAACTAACATCAAAATGTATACAAAGCGAAATATATTATAAAAACATAACATTTGAAAATAAGGAAAACTTCCTAATTTCTTCGAACAAAGCTTGGGTGGAAGGTAAAACATCCTCAATCTATTATTATATATCAGATTAAGAGGCAAAGTTTTAAATATGGAAGTTATACATTCTCCGACTAATTATTGAGACATTTGGCTTAGAGTGGCGGAACTCAACGCCACGCTTTGTTGCAACCAGTGCAAGTGAATAAAAATAATTATTACTTTCGAATGAGAATTTAACATACAACCGTCGCGTTTACAGTCCAACGCTGTGCCCTTTTATACGGTGGCCTCTACGGAATGAAATATATTGAGAGTTCAAAAGTATCAAAGGCTACAAAGAATAATTAATGTAATTTCTTTCAGCTTCACCCTGTATCTCGCATATAGCAGAGTAGACAGAGGGAATCTAGTGTTAAGACACTCCGTTCCCTATTTTCCGCCAAATTCGGTAAAATTCCCAAAATATAAATAATAATAGAAGAACTCAAATATCATCTCGGCTATCAATACTGATATCTGTCGGACTCCCACGCGGGCAAGCTGAAACGTGTGTATCCTACACAATTATCTTTATCATTCTGACACAACAGAATATATACTTTGCAGAGAGGCCGACGGAACTAACCGTATGGCTTTGACAACGCGGGTGGAGGATCGAATCCCACTCGGGGAGAATTTTCTACTAAAACTGACCGACAAAATGAAATGATCATTTTATCGCTCTGGTAAGAATACAAAGCGCGGCGTTCAGTTCTGCCACTCAACAAGAGTTCAGAAATTAAATAATAAATATTTCATTCCCCCGAATGGGAATCTAACCCACAACCAACGCGCTTATTGTGTGCATGCTTCTGCTATTATACCACGACTGCTTCAAAAATAAATGTAGCTGAAAAATAACTTAAAAATAAATTAGATAACTTTACAATAAATTATATTTAGCAGCTTTAAAAAAATTTAAATTTTGTCAAGCAAAATAATCCAACGACACCGCTTTATGATTATGATATATTTTCAATACAAATTCCATTTTGCAATGACTGTGAGTATTTATTTTGATTTTGACAAAACCAAAGCGACATTATTGTGGTAAATAAATTAAGCTTAATAATGCAAAATATTTGTTAAGTAAATAATTGGATAATGTTTACAGAATTTAAAAAATATGTTTTTTTATTTCGTCTTCCCAGTTCGGGAACTTACTGTTAAGACACTTCCTTCTCCACTTTCCGCCAAATTTTGGAGGCATTGCGTGTTGAATGGCGAAACTCAACGTCAAAAAATATACATTTAAATAAATATCGAACGAACCCACAACCAGTCGCATTTACAGTCACACAATTTTGCCCCT
>JAATLQ010034530.1:0-16634 GCA_013421005.1 Heliconius erato x Heliconius himera
TGAAAAAGCAAGTTCTCCGGCAACTTTTTCACTCAACATTCTCAAATAGTTGCCTCTCTAGGGGTGGAGGAGTTACGGAACCCTAATCCCACGAATATGCTGACGGATCAATCTGATGGAAGATTCCCAGGCGACCGCTCCGCGATTTCCCCGTATTAGCCTTTCAATGCCCCATTGTTTTAATTTTCTTAGTTTATTAATTGTAATACATTTTTTAACACTCTTTATTCCCACTTCGAATAAAGCAGTCATTAGTTTTAAGAAACTATTGTATTAAGATATAATTAATAAATAATTAATAATTATTCGTTTTTTTTTCAATCTCTTGACTGCCGCAAACGTAATTGTTGCATATAATGCCGTCAATATCCAGAGATAAATATTATTTTTTTAGTAAATGGAAATAAATACATGAAGTTGTTTTTATGAGGTATGTAAAATTACAATTATATTAATGTAAGCAGAATGCCTGCCGCCATCTTCGTTAGATGCGTGTATGTGAATTGTGAAATGAGAGTTAAATAGGTTTGGTGAATTATAATTACTTATAAATGTAATTTTTACATATATTAGTAAATATTTAACATGCTACTATAAAAGCAAATATAAATATAATAGTATCATTTATAATATGACAGTTATAATTATTATTATATCAAAATATGTATGTATATGTATACACTTTATAAATATTATTTAATATGAGTAAATTCAATGTCTGACAACAAAGGAAATCGGTCGATGTATTAAATTAAATACTATAAAGATATTAGATATTCACAAAATATTAATTATAAAATATTTGTACGATTGTCGGAGTTCATTGACCCAAAGTTGTACTAATCTATCTATCTATCTATATATATAAAAGGACTTATGCTGACTGACTGAGGTAAGACGCACGCAGAGCCGTAATCGCTGATGGTAGAAACGTGAAATTTAGGCAGATGTTTATTTTCATATTCTGGACATCCACTAAGTAGGGAATTTGAAAAATTTTAACTCTAAAGGGATGAAATAGGGATTGTAAGTTTGTATGGAAGTTTTTTAATCTGTACTGATTTTTATAAAATTTGAAATTCAGACTCTTAAAAATATTTCATTGAACACGGGTTTCATGGTTTTTAAGAATTCATCCCCTAAGGGTTCAAATAAGGGGTTGAAAGTTTATATGGAAAAATCTTTAAATTGCCACTGATTTTTATAAAAATTTAAATTCAGACTGTTAAAAATATTTTATTGAACACGTGCTTCGTGGTTTTTTTAAGAACTCACCCCTTAGGGTGCAAATAAGCGGGCGAAGCTGCGCGCACCACTAGTAACTAATATTGGAGTCACAACTGACTGCTGCTCTGCGTCGCTGGTACTAATATGCTTGGCTAGGCAAATTGTTATGGCTTTAATTGTTATACCGCGATCGACGTTGTCTCGCGGTGCGCTTACGATGCAAGCGATGCTTGTTAAACGTTTGCTACAGTTGTTCTATAACTCGTTGTATGATGAGTAGGTGTGTGGTGCTGTTTTATGTCCTGGAACTCTGGTTGTAGTAGTCTCCGCTTATAAGTCTAACAACTTGCTTTAACATATCGACCGCCTTGCCATAGTGCGTTCGATCCAACGACTTATATTGATCTCACAAATCAATCAACGTCACGAATCACCATTTTAATACAATCTTAATAAACAAGCGTAACCAGTACGTTCAGAAAGATCACACACAAACGTCCCGGAGGGTCTAATAAAGACTGCTGCAACCACGGCCTGGTAGGAATTCACGGTGTAAGGGCGGGGCGGTGCCCTTGCGCTTACTTCCTTTTATTATAACTAAAGATTCTACACAGTTATAATAGAGAGGAGGATAGGACGTCTTCGATATGGGAGATTAAAACGGACAGACAATGACATGTTATTTATCATAATATATTTTATTTGTAGTTATATTCCGTTTATGGTACATTTCATATTAATATTGTTACCTCTGAATCTTTAAAAGATCTTGGATTACTTACGATCTCTACGGAAGGGTTCTAACTATATTAGACGTATCACGAGCCATACCAAAATATTTAAGTATTTTATAGAGTAGAGTGGGCAGTCAGTTACAATAGTTATAATTCAAAAAATATATATTTATACTATGTATGTATAAGTAGTAGTGTATGTAATATTATTAAATATTTTTTCAGCACTACACTTCTCACCGCATATGAATTAAAACAGAAGGAACTTAGTGTCAAGACACTGCGTCTTTCGTCTTCTGGATGAATTCAATACAATGCATGGTAAGTGACTATTCAACGTCTCGTTTTGACTTGACTCAGAACGAAAAAATTATAATATTTACCGTCGACGCTGCCCTACAGCGCTATGACGGCCTAAAATATAAATATAAGTAAAATATATTTATATATTGACATTATTTCATGTACAACAAAACGTAATAAGTTTTTTTTAACTTCTCGCTGTATCCCGCACGTCAGCTACGTGCGGTATGCAGAGAGAGACTAGTGTTAAAACGCTCCTCATTTTCCGCCGAATTCTGGAAACCATTGCGGGTTTAGTGGCGAAAAGGAATGGCGTGCTTTATCTCAACACCAGAGCATTAAAAATATTAAATTTTCCATTGCTTCGAGTGGACTCGAATCCACAACCTGTCAGCTGGCTTCAATAAAAACGGAATAGCTAAATTCAAATTGAAAACAAACAAAATGTATCCAGTACGTGAACGTGAAAGAAAATGCAATCATTTTAATACAATAGACTGAAAGTGATTGAATGTACTGTTATCCCTGGAAATGAATAAAAGAACCCGGTAAGATTTAAATTAGAAACTTTTACAAACAAAACCGAAGTGAGTTGAGGAAAGTTTTCTTTTTATAAATTCAATTGGAATAAAAATTTTAGATTATAGGACGGAGAATAAAGTTGAAAAATAAGACATTTCTTTTTCAGTTTCACGCTTAAGTCTGTGGCGTCGTCTATTTGTTCGAATGGAGATAGCTAATAGTTATGTTATACATGACATATCAATAGCCTTTATCTCAGGAACGCTTGGAGATATCGAGTTGAAATTCAAACCATATACTCAGATCTACGGCCTTATGGTTTTCTGAAAAAATCGTATATGTACATTTACTTCAAAAAATATATGGCCGCCCGCTACTTAAAAAAATATACGTTTACCCTTACTTATACTTTGCTGGCTATAAATATATATAAAGGCATATTTGGACATTATAAAGAGAATCAAAATTAATAAGGTACTTCTGGATGATCTAGAATTGTGAAACTTGGCAGCTAGCATTTACAGGTAGTACTAGTTCAGGAAATAATCTAAAAACTATACATTCGTGGTTAAATCCTAATAAATAAAAGTTAAAGCTTTTGGGGGATAAAATTTGGTATTAAAGCCGCTAGTTAAATAAGGTATTAGATGAAAGGACTCTGCCTAAGTTAAGTTTGAGATTCAGAAAAAGATCGAGGCCCCGGCTCAAGGCTCGAGGAATTTTTGCACGGAACCCTCGGTGAGGTCCGGTTTTTTTTAAATGAGATAGTAGCTCTTAATTCGAGACATTGCTTGTTGAGTGCTAGAAATAAAAACAGTTCACTGCCCCAAGTGAGGTAAAATCGAACCCACAACCATTTCATCATTCTAATGTGCTACGATAAAATAAAACCTCTATAAAATAAAATTTAAAAAATCTAAATAACACGTTTTTTTTATTTTCATTGTTCAATTTACAAAAAAACATTTATTATTTAAAAAAATAAATCACTTATAAATATTTTTTTCGCAAAAAAAAAATATATATAAAATAAATTATTTTTTACTGTAAATACAACAACATTTTATAATGTATTTTATCAAAGTAGGCAAATAATCACCTGAAGTCTTAATTATAAGTTCATTAATGAATATTTGAAGCATTAAATTTTTTAAAATCATATTTTTTAATACTTGCAGTAGGATACGGTCTCATTGTACTATAACAGCGTCAAACAATTCATTCTACAATAGATTTTATTTTTCTCCTTTTTTTTCTTTATCTGACAATATAATAAAATGAATAAAAATAAATAAATTATATAAATTAAAGAATGGCGTGAATAGAACAGAGAAAGATTTCGTTTTTATGATTTTCTTTGCAATTCTGTT
The DNA here is from genome assembly GCA_013421005.1 of Heliconius erato x Heliconius himera. Lineage (NCBI taxonomy): Eukaryota > Metazoa > Arthropoda > Insecta > Lepidoptera > Nymphalidae > Heliconius > Heliconius erato x Heliconius himera. The sequence goes on from JAATLQ010034530.1 coordinate 4,157, forward strand.
CATATTTGAATAAAAACTGCAAAATTGATAGTATGTAACTATCATTAGTTACATTAGTTATTAGGCATTATGAAATTAGTACAAAAAATATTTGAATTGCGTGGTTTTATGTAGTTCAAGTATTAAAATAATGATTTATTCATTACATTTAATCCTAATTAATTTGGAAAATATTTGGAACCTTTAATTACTTTCTTTTAAACTAGTTCTAGACTTATTTCCCAAGTGGGAAGCGAACCCACAACCTTCGCTTTAACAGTCAAGTGTGCGACTGCGTCACGACGGCCTCAATATTTTAAAAGGAAGAAATTAGTGTAACATATAAAGTAAATTGATATACTTATGATTTATCTGGAATATTTTTAATTTATTTGGTAAATTCATTAGACTACAATTGATGATTTAGTAAAATCTTTTTTATTTAAAAATATATTATTTGTTTTTTTTTATTAGATTCAGCTTTTATATTTATGCATTACTTGCCTTACTTTCAACGAAACTTTAAGTCATAGATTAGAAAAGTAAGGTAAAATATTACTCGTAAAAGTCAAGATCTTACATTTTTTATTTCTGTTTAACTTATAAAAAACTTTTCTTGCTCTGTTTTTATTTCTTAATGTTTCTAATTTAAATTTCAATCCTGTTTTATTCTTTCATTTATTTTAATATAAATTACGAGTCTTGAAATACGATGTCTGTATGTGTAATATTATCCCATTGTTGCATATTTTAGGTAAGCTTAGTAGCAAAACAAATTTCGATTGTCTTATTTCGTTTATTTTCTTGTTTACTTTTGTTATCCAAGGATTTTTTCACTTAATTATGAATAAATATTCAGCGGGTATGAATTCCATATGACTTTAACTTTGAACAATTCATAATAACTTATATAAAGATGAACTATAAATAAATCAAGTATATTGGAGTCCGGGTTCAACCCAAAACCATCACACAGACGAACCGGCAGAAACATCTAAAGAGTATTTCGATAGAGGTTTTATTGTTATTTTTTTATTATTATTTATATCATTCCATAGAAAAAAACGTTTAAATAGTATAGTATCTTTACCTGACTCTTTATAAATACAAAAATATCCGATTGACTCGATTCCACGAACTTTGCTTTAAAACCGCGTTATATTACAAATGTATTACGAGTAAAATAACAATAAATGTTTCAAGTTTTGTTTTATTATATTGATTTACTTTTATCCTTAAAAAATAAATAAATCAGCTTCTCGCTGTATCCCTCACACAGCAGGGTAGGCAAAGGGAACCTAGTGTTAATGCTACTCGAATTAATTAACATTTTGCCTTTTTTTTATAAATAAAGTAAGCAAGGAAATATATCCTTAAACTATTGAAAATGAGAAAAATAATAAATGTAAATGTAAATCATTAGAGCTGTAAGTTGATAAATAATATCGGGATTATCTAAAGAATGTTCACAATATATTATACAGAACATATTACATGTTATCTTACTCTTTTAATACAGAGCAAAATATATTGACAATAAATTAGCTTTTGTGGGTTCGATTCCCACTCGGGGACAGAGCTTAGTTCCACCAGTGAACACTAAATATGTGGAATTCGGGCAGATATTTGGTGTCTTGACATAAAACTTTCTCTGGCCATCTCAATCATGCTATATTATGTATAATCAAAAATGTTGAGTACTAAGATGCTACTATATGTGGTACTGTATGATTTTTTCGTCGTATGTAAAGTCAAAGTTCAATTAGATTATTGGGATCCATAGTATGCATGCACGTAATGCATGTAATTTATTTGGAATCTTATTCTATTTAACCCTTTAGGAATTTTAGGGATTATTTAATAAAAGCAAATTTGTTGTTGTCTTTATATATATAAATCTAGCTATAAATATATCTGTAGCGTCGTAGAAGCAATTTTTATAACTCATGGGTTGTTTATAAAGGACGCTGGGTAACAAAGTACGATATATTAATCGTAACATGGATATAATGGTTAACGCTTAAAACTATAACGACGTAACAAACGAGAAGTTAGCTTTATTACAACCACGTTTATACTTATATTACAACCACGTTTTCTTGTTATTTTTAGAACTTCTCTTCTTCAATCATACATTATGTTTTAATATTTAGTTTTTCTGTTCGAATTATTAAAGGTAAAAGTAAATTTGATACTATCTTTCTATATATATAAAAGGACTTGTGCTGACTGACTGAGGTAAGACGCACGCAGAGCCGTAGCCGCTGATGGTAGAAACGTGAAATTTGGGCAGATGTTTGTTTTCATATTCTGGACATCCGCTAAGAAGGGAATTTGAAAAATTTTAACCCTAAAGGAATGAAATAGGGGTTGAAAGTTTGTATGGTTTTTTTTTTAAATCGGCACCGATTTTTATAAAATTTGAAATTCAGACTCTTAAATTTTTTTCATTAACCACGTATTTCATAGTTTTTTAGAATTCACCCCCTAAGGGTTCAAATAAGGAGTTGAAAGTTTATATGGGAAAATCTTTAAATCGCCACCGATTTTTATAAAAAATTAAATTCAGACTGTTAAAAATATTTTATGGAACACGTATTTCGTGTTTTTTTTAGAATTCACCCCTAAGGGTGCAAATAAGCGGACGAAACCGCGCGCGCCCACTAGTCATTGTATAAGATTGCAGTACAAAATTCGTGGCTACAACACTACTTCTGGTATCGCAAACACACACCATCCCCGCCGGTGGCCACCCTCTCACTAATCGCGCCTAGGTGCCAGAGGACTCCGTAAATAAAATTCCAAAAGGACATCAAGAGATAAATTTAGAAATAAATTTCTCCGCTACAAACGGTGTACGCAATATGATCAGGAATTATTCTGTGCAGGACTAACTCTGATTTTTATTTGCAAAAAAATTATATTGACAGTGGACGAGGCGAAAGAGGTATGTAGAGACCGTTGCGTTTGGCGCTCCATTTTCTTTTACTACCACGCTAGAGATAAAGCTTGAAGCTAAGTTGAATTTGAGTTATGATCTGCCAAGGGAAGTTATAACACGTCAGAACTATTTTTAAAACGTAGCTTAAATATCTTAGACATCATCATACATCATTCATAAAAATAAAAGAAATATTATATTAGTTTCATCTAAAATATAGAGAATTTTTCTAATATTATTTTTGTTATATGGTAAAAGGGACACCTTTATTTACCGACTTTGTTACTTTATAGGACAAGGACAAGTGATAAATACATTTTTTAGCTTCACGCTGTATCCCGCACATTGCAAGGGAGGCAGAAGAAACTTGAGAACCTAGTGCAAATACACTCCGTTTCACATTAAGAAATACCCCACTTTTCCTCGAATTCTGGAGCTTTGCTCCAAAGAAATGAAAATGTTAAATATTTAATTTCCTCATTCTTCGTTATACGTTTACGTTTTATTTATTTAGTTTAGTTTTTGCCCTATTTTAGGAAGAGCCCAGAACCTGACTTGGACCCGTTATCAAATTAGAACCCTAAAATATACTCTTTGAAAGCTGAACTTATAAATTTTAAATAAATTTTAGTTTTAACCAGACTACCAATTGTTATAGGTCAAAGGTACTCATAAAGAATGCAAAGTTAGTTATATAACTTTAAATTCCTAAATAACACACCATTTTTTAGCTACTTCGTGATTTGGGTTATGAAAATCACTTTTACATATCAGTAATTGTTAAGATAAATATACATACCCGAGAATAATAATTTAATTCTCATACTTATAATTCAAATATTTTGTAAACATAATACTACATAGTAGTATTAGTAGTACATGATGTAGAGGCAAAGCGCGGCGTTGAGTTCCGCCACTCAATACGCAACGCCTCCAGAATTCGTCAGAAATTGGGGAACGGAGTGTTTTAATACAAGGTTCCCTCTGCCTACCCTGCTGTGTGCGTGATACAGCGTGAAGTTGAAAAAAAATATATAAAAAAACTTTTCTCACCTTACTTCGATTTTATTTGTAAAAGTTTCTAATTTTAATCTTATTTGAATGGGTTCTTCTATTCATTTCCAGCGGTAATTTTGTTTTTTGTTTTTGGGTAATGTTTCTTTTGTACAGTTTCACTACTTACCGTGCTGTTTCAGTCAGTTTCGGTCTATTGTATTCAAATGATTGAATTTTCTTTTACGATTAGAACACACTGGATATACTTCGTAGGTTCAATTTGAATTTAGTATCTGTAAAGATTTTTATTTTACGCTTTGTTGTACATGAAAATATGTCAAAAATACATTTTACTATATAATATGTGGGGAAAAGTATTTGATAAGATATAACTGTAATACATACATTACTTATATGTAAAATAAATAAATAATCAGCTCGATATCAGTGCAAAGAAATAGAAATATAAATTTAAGTAAGTATTTCATCTCCTCGAGTGGAGATTGTGCCCACAACCAGCCGGGTTTACAGACACACTTTGTGATAAAGATTATAGGTGACAAGAGGGAGAATGAAGTCTAAAAATAAAACTTTTTATTTTTTATTTCACGCTTTAGCTTTAGCCTCCATTAGCCTACAGCTTCGCCTATTTATTTAAATGGAGATCGCTACAGATGTGTAAGACACGTGACACGTTTTAATTGCCTGAGGTGCAGTGGGATATGAAACCATTAACGTGTTTTAATACCCGAATAAAAAAAACTATGCAGCTCAAAAATATTTTTTTAATTTGGATTAGTAGTAGTTTTTGACATTAGCGCGTTAGTATTTAGTACGCTTGCCGTCCGTTGAAACGTTGCAAGTACTGTAAATAAAAATAATTAATTGACCCGAGTGACGGTCAAATCGAACCCATAACCATCGCGTTAACAGTCCCAATATATATGTATATGGAAAAAAAAACCAAAGTTTAAAAATATATAGTTGGAAATCAATATTTCGCAAAGAAATAATACAATACGAAATAAATAAAAAAACGAAGGTATGTACTGTCTCTACTGTAAGACGACAGTTTTATAATTTCTTTTATCAAAGTAGGCAAATAATAATTTGAAGTCTTAATTATAAGTTCGTTAAATGAAGCGGTATTTGAAGAGTTTAATTTATTAATTTTTATAAAAAACATTTGAATTATTTTCTTTTACATTGTCGAGGAAGGAAATTTATGAATCATTTATTACATTAAGTTTTAATTAATTTGGAAATTATTTTGAAGCATTAATTAGTTTCTTTTTAACTAGAAATTTCATAAAATTCAACGATAAACGACAACCATTATGATGAAACTTAAATAACGATGGACAAATAATTATGATTTAATTATAAAGGTAAAGTTTTAAGTAGATTATAAATTAAAGAAATTATAATTAAAATATATTTTTAATGTCTCGTAAACCATATTACTTCATGGTTTGATGGATGGATTTGATTAAATTAATATTGAAAATATAAATTTAAATAAACATTTTTCGCTCTGGTGTAGAAGCGAAGCGCGTTAAGTTCTGCGGCGTTGACAGTAGGTAGGTGACAGTAGGTGAACACTAAGTTCTTTCTGCCTACTCTGCTAAGTACAGGTTACAGCGTGAAAATTATTTTTTTTTTTAACTCTTTATAAACTACAAAACTAAAACATGAATATCTGATTGACTTGATTCCACGAAAATTGCTTTAATATCGCGCCGTATCATAAATGTATTACGAGTAAAAGATAAGAAATAATGTTTAATGTATTTTTTTATCTGATTTACTTTTATCCTTTATTTTATATTTATCTATATACATAGATTTATAACTATCTTTTATTTAAATGTACGCATCAGCCGAACATCAGCCGAATACTTGCGGGCGTTATCCCTTAGTCATTTAGTAAAGGTCTTCCTTTACTATTTTATAATGCCCGCGAGTGTTTCCTTAGAGAGAGTAAGGAAGCTCTAAAAGGGGATTTCTAAAAACTCCTTCGGGAAAATGAAAAAACAAGATTTTACGATTTATGTAGTGTTCCACTCAAATATAGTAGCTAGTTTTTATAGCTCTGCTCGTTTTTTATACATCCGCTACTAATTATACAAAAAACCATATAAAAATAAACGTGATTATTATTATTTCCTGATGTGTTTACTTCCTTTGTTATATATGGTTAAAATATGGGAAACATTCTCAAAGTTTTTCAATAAGCTTGACCGTGGATTCTCATAAAACGTTATTACTGTAGCTTTTCGTTTATAATCTCTTGTCACATTTGAAAATGTTGGGCCCATTTGTGTCTTTTGATGACAATTTTTAAGTAACTTAAACTGAATATGAAACCATGATAAGACAGATAAAGCCAATATATTACTTTTAGTACTTCCTAATATCATAGGCATAGAGTGTAAACCTGCTAAATCTGGTTTTTGTTTTTTTTCGCTATGCACACTTTTATACCATTTGAAAGTGAAAAAAAACCTTATTTTATTTTCCCTAGTAGAGAAAACTAATCAATTTTCGAAATTGTAAAAATATTCTGTTAATACATATAAATTATTTTTTAAATTTTTTTTTGCTTAATAGGCTGTAAGCAGGTTTAGGCTCTAAGCCGACGACATATTATTTTCACTATTACTTAAAGTTCACACATACCTTTAAGATGATATAACATATAGGTACTTCTTAATATGGTAATCTTGACGTATATTCGTATGGAGGTTCTATTCCCATTATAAGAATGTTGTTAGTTTCACGTTGTATCCCGCAAACAGCATGGTAGGCAGAGGGAACCTAGGGTTAACACACTACATTTCCCATTATTATCATTTATTATAGGAATATTTATTTATAAGTGGTGGCCCAGCGTGGTTAAGAGCAACGCGATGCTATGTTTAGCTACCCAACAAGTGGATACTAAAATTTCAGCTGATGCATATATTTAATTTAAATAAAAGATAAGAGAACTTGTATGAGTATACACATCCGTTTATTTGTATGTAGATATTGTTAAAATCATATTTACCACTTTCCATATATTACCTTTGCATTAATAGTCTCCTTTTGTCCCTAATGTTACGATTTCTATAGAATTGATACTCTATGCAAACTCTGAAATTACATAGTCATTTTTTAATATATTTTCTGCTACGCTCCCATTCGCTGCTTTTTAAATTAACAATTTTCATCTATATTTAAATTTTAGATATGAGAGAGAAAATTTAAGATTACTTTAAATTAAAAATTTAATTAGCTTCACGCTATATCTCGCACACAGCAGGGTAGGCAGAGGAAACCTAGTGTTAAGACACTCCGTTCCCCACTTTCTGCCGAATTCTGGAGGCATTGCGTGTTGAGTGGCAGAACTCAACGCCGCGCTTAATGTCGACACCAGAGCGAAGAAATGGAAATATAAATATAAGTAAATATTTCATCTCCTCGAGTGGGGATCGAACCCACAACCAGTCGGTTTTGCAGTCACACCTCGTGCCGTTGCGCCATGACCGGCCTCAAGACTACCTAAGATACTTCAAACATTAAAACTTAATTTTTACATGTATGTATAAGTAAGTGTATTGTACTTATTACTGGTAAAGTACGGTATACAATATATAATACAAATTACGTTCATATAATTTGAAAAATCTAGTAAATTTGGAATTCATGAATAAAATAATCGCAGTTCAATCAGTAACCTAACGTAGCAATCTTCTATGATTATTATGTAAATTGTGAAATTTAATCGAATTCGAGGTCAAATATTAAAACCAAAGATATCGTATTATCAATTTATTTGCCTTTTTTTAGGCTTAACGTTTCTCACGCATACATGTAAACTTGTCTATCCAGCTACTTAACCTAGTTCCCTGGTAACCTGGTTGTTTGGGTACTCTAGTAATTATATTTTTAATATATATTTAAAATTTTTTTTTAGATTACAGTTTAGGATCATGAATTATGTAATGTATGTTGCTGCAACAACCGTGAATGCTGGTAGTGGACATAAAAGTGTAGCTCTTAGTAAAAGTATATAAAATGAGTTTTGATTGTTATTAAAAATAAGTGCTTAAAAATGACTTTTCATGCCTGAGAAGTGGAGAATGGCATAGTTTGATACTACGTTCTCACTGTCTAACCTGTATAATAAGGGAAACATTGTGAAGCTGCCTCACAACACTGAATTAATATTTAAATCTAGATAAGGTGCTCATTAAATCAAAAAATTAAATCAGCTTCACACTGTATCCCGCACACCTAGTGTTAAGACACTTCGTTCCCTACTTTCCGCCGAATTCTGGCCGGTCGTGGCACCGAAGCACAAAGTGCTAGATTCATAGAAAAAATATATCTATAGTATATATATATATATTTTCTATGTATTCGCTTTACAGGTATAATTTAAAACCAATTTCATACATCTTTGCACGGTCTATGTAACTGTGTCAATACAAAATGCCAATATTTATTCATGAAAATAGTATTTTTTATATGAATATATTTACTTTTTCGATAATATTTTGTGCTCTAATAATTTCAGTTTTTTTTTGTACAGACCATACAGGTATTGATTATATATAATATATAACCTAACACTTACATATGTACCCATAGCACGGATGAAAAAAAAACACCATTTCTTAGCTCTGACATACCAAATCACGGTGTTGAGCTCCGCCACTAAAAAAACAATGGACTTATTCGGGCGGAGAGTAGAAAACGAAATGTCTTGTTCTTGACATTAGATTTGCTGTGTATCCTACCGTGTGGTAAAAAGTGGAAAATTGTCTTTAGTAATTATTGTAAAAGAACTTTAGTAATAAAGCTTAGATCAAAAAAATAGTGGTTCAAGTATTTAAGCATCATTTTTGAGCTTTCATTAATATGATATATATTCTTTCGACTGAAATAATTCTGTCAAAGAAAAACTAATTTTATAACATTTAATGTTGAAAATATTTTACCAGTTTTAATAAATTATTCAGAATCAGGGATTTCTAGAAACCGATGATAATTAGTCTAGTAATTCGAATATTTGTTGCAAATTGCTTGTATAAGCTTTTAATCCAGTTTCTCGTCATATTCCGCTTATAGTGGGGTGGATAGAGTGAACTCAGAATTAAGAGCGTTCAACCGTTTTGAACTTTCCGGTATTTTTGTAAATTAAAGCAGATTGGTCTTTCTGCAAATAAAAGTGACAAAGATGTGTTTACACGAAGTATAAGTATATATATTGATATTAATTTGCTCGAAAAATAAACAAAACATTAAAACGCTAACAGTAAATAACTATTCATTACTTGGTGAATAGCAGACATTTAAAATTAATGTTATTGCAAACTGCCATTGTAGCAATTTACATTTATTTCATATAGCTCTTATCTAGACAATCGTTTAGATGATACCTTTATAAAATATTTTTTTATTATAATGTTATCAGCTTTTAGGTTGATATATTAAAAGCTTTGTAAGTAGTAGGGGATATTTTAGAAATAGTTTTAAATAAAATTAATCTCATTACGTAATATAATATAGCAAACATTTAAATAAAGTAAGTGGAGATGTGTGTGAATTTAGCAGATTGTTGACGACCAGATAAAAAATAAAAAGAAGTCAGTCAGTTACATGTTACATGTAAAAAGAAGACTTTTTGCATGTAACTGAGACTTAAAAATATGTATAATACAGTCTTTATCAATAGAACGAAAAACTACTTAGTTCGCGAACGTATGATTTCTTTATACATACACAAAGAAATGAATCTTCCAATAAGCATGAATAGAAATAAGACGAAGAGATGAGTTCCTACTTCCTAGTCACGCTCTCTGTCTCTTTGATATTTGCAATACGCCTAATGAATTTTCTTTTTCAGGACAATTGTATTTGTATCTTATTAATATTTCGTACTGACTTTACGGTTCAACATTTTTGTTTGTTGATATTTTTCTTATAATTCATTGTCAGTTTAAATTTTATTTGTCTTATAAAAAAACACAAATTCATCTATCTGAGATTCATTTCTATATCATTTCTATATGTATTGATTGATATATATTTTGGTTTCATAAAAATAGAAATAACTATTAATAAGTTATAAAGAGAGAGAGAGAAACAAAATTCCATCTCAAGAGGAAAGAGAAACATTAATAGTGTAAATGAAAACAAATGTTAAATATTTACTGTATTCTCATATTATCATATGAAGCAGCAGTAAATATGGAACATATTGCTTTCATATCACGTATAAAATTCGAAACAAAAGTATTAGTGTTTGTTTTGTATGTCATTGAAAGAATGCTGTGGGGTTTTGTAACTTCAGATCTTACTAATTTGAATATATTGTATTCTTTGTATGATTGTTATATGAGGTTTTGTAATGTATTTTGATTAGGAAAAGCAGTTTATATATTATTTAACAAGTGTTACAGGTAAGTTCTCAGATCAATGAAGTTTTTAGAAATCTTAAAATTTAAATATAGAAATATAATATTAAAAGAAGTGACGTAAGTTTGTCTATCAAGAAGGAAAAAAGTTGATGGACAATTGTTAAATGCGATATGACATTTTAGTATAAATATTGCTTGAAATTTAAATAAACTGTTGTTTTCTTTAGATGCGGCTTGCTTTTATTCCTCCTCATCCCATATACAATGTATAAATCAAATATAAGAGTCAAAGAAAAAGAAATTTATGTTTATATTTTATGAACTAGCGGCTCGCCCACGGCTTCGCCCGCTTAAAATACATGATTATTGATTTAATAAGCAGAATGGATTGACAACTATAATGACTTCTAATATGATTTTTTTACGACATTATCGTCAAAGAATTTTTGATTGTTTTAAATAAAAAATACGACCATTGTTGATATTTGATATTTATAAAATATACATAAAGCTAATTATTTATTACACGTATATATTTTTGTAACTTTATGTTCTTTTTACCTATATAATATACCTACTCTGTTAAATGTGCTGATGTCAGTGAATAATTTAATTTACTCATTCAGAAACAGCCTTAAATGTTAAATTATTGATTTGAAGGATTCATAATATTCTTTGTAAAATAACTGTAATAATTGCATATTAACTCCTGTACAGTTTTTAAATTAGTGTTCACATATATTATATGAACGAACCAACCAAAAAATATTTGTATTTACTTGATATTTCTTTCAAGAGCGTTCTTTATCTCTGTGACTACTTTCGAATGACGATAACTTTTTTTTTTAATGGACCGATCTTATTATCTTTATATAGAGATAAGTTGATTAAAAAGTGCATAGAAAGTAAAAGATAGAGATATTCAAATCTTTATATAAAATATCAAGAGATGCGTAATTTTTGGGGCAAACTATCTATTCTAAATTATGAATCCTAAATTGTCCCTAGATTTTTGCAAAAGTTGAAGAAACGTGAGATATAACGTGTTTACGTGTTTCATCATTTGAAAAAGTAACAGTTTTTCAGTAACAGTGCCTAGTTATTTCTTTTCGCAAAATAATTTATTGATGATGTTTTCAGTCACATTTTAACTTTCTTTCATGTAATAGCCCAAAATCAGATTATAATTTTATAGAAATAATTAAATAAATTAAAAAAAATATATGAAAAACGAGGATTGTTAGTTCTATTCACACTCAATGCAAATCGTATCTTGTTGAAACGATCCCTCCCTCGTTGATTTTTGTATACTATTAGCTAATATTACATATTTATTATTTTTATTTCCCTGCTCTGGTGAGATATGACAAGTGAGTCAACACAGCGCCACGACGACGGAGGTGCAAGAGGCTCGCACCACAGCACGGCGACGGCACAAGAATCTCATTTCACTGCGACAGCGGTTTTTTTTTGTCAAATGACAACCGACCGATTGATATAAATAAAAAATATTATAAAAATAACCAAAATTTTCGAATATTACCATAGTATCTTGATTCATTAGCCAGTATCACCTTAGTAGTAAATTATTATTTTTTTTGATAATCATCGTCAAATAATTTACCCTTGGTTCACTAAAGTTATTGCAGACATGAGAAGAACCGGCGCAAGAAACTCAGTGAGACTATTTTACATAAAGTATCAACAACACCCAGGATTATTCACTCAAAATAGCTTGTTGTTTCAGTAATAACTTCATATTTTATCATAGTGAATTATAATAGGTATATTAATTATATAATTTAACAAATTAACATGAAATAACTAATTTATAATTCAATTTCAAGTTGATTCGTTTTAAACTATTATATAATTTTATTATTACGATATAAACTTCATTTATGATAACTTTGTAAATCTTGTAATTAGTTTAAAAATTGTTAAATTTTATTCTTCTCATATTTTAAATAAACATATGATAATTTATTCCCGACTGCTAAGGAAGGGTTATGTTTTTCGCGCGTATCTTGTATGTATGTAATATTCTTTATTACCTCGTATCTCCAGAACCGCTGAACGGATTTACATATTTAAGGTATCGTTAGATTCGTATTAGCAGCCCAAGTGTTTTTAGATAGGTGACGTTAATAAAAAA
>JAATLQ010034531.1:0-23302 GCA_013421005.1 Heliconius erato x Heliconius himera
ATTGTTTTTTTGATTAAATTTTCACTATGGGAAGGTGTGTCATCACCTTGCCTTTTTCTTGATGTCGTCTGCAGATCACATATGCCACCACCAGGATCAGGGGGATCAGGCGGATGCTCCGCATCCATTTTAAAATTAACTAACCTAACTTACCTTATACCTAATCTAATTATCAAAACACCACAAACACTAACACCAACCTAACACCTTAATAATACAAATCTTTTTTTTTTTTTTTTTTTAACCGCAATTTCTATTAAAAATGTATGAGAAAAACACTAAAAATCTAAACCCTCACTAACACGTGTGTTAACCAAAACAAACGTCAGCAAAGTCCATATTTTTTTAATATAAAAGATATTTAAGACAGAGAAAATAAAATATTATATACTTTTATATTTTTTTAATAAAAGGTATTTAGGTTATATGCTCAATGCAATATAACCAATGTCTTTATTGAGCCTCGATTTAAAATATCTTTGGCCGTCTGTCGCTAACTTGATACTAGAAAGTAAACTAGATCGCCCCACATTGGGCAGCATATTGCGAAATATACGAAATTGTTGCAGTTTATTTGCTCTTTTCAAGAGAGGAAATAATGCAAGTTTCATTTTATACAATTTCTTATTACATTATAGCAGTAGCTCGCAATTTTATTAGTATCAAAAATCAGCTTCACGCTGTATCCCGCACACAGCAGGGTAGGCAGAGGGAACCTAGTGTTAAGACACTCCGTTCCCCACTTTCTGCCGATTTCTGGAGGCATTGCGTGTTGAGTGGCAAAACTCAACGCCGCGCTTAACGTCGACACCAGAGCGAAGAAATGGAAATATAAATTTAAGTAAATATTTCATCTCCTCGAGTGGGGATCGAACCCACAACCAGTCGGTTTTACAGTCACACCTCGTGCCACTGTGCCACGACTGGCCTCATTTTATTAGTATGTATTATCCTTATTGCCTTCTACACTCGCCTAAAGGAACCTACATGACAAAATTCAGCGTTCTATGCTGCGCAGTTCCAGTTGTGCGTTATATGTCACTCAATAACAAAATAGTTATTATTGGAGATCTGTGAGAGGATTCACTTACAAACGTTCGCCTTACTTTGCCTCTCCTATTTCTCCTTAATTTTATTGATCATCAATATCAATATCAATATTTTGGAAATATAAAATATTTTAATATTATTTATATTTAATAATTGAAGCTATAACTGAATATACTCGTACATACTTAATCCTCGTATGTCCATCTTTAAACATTTTCTGAATTAATAAAATTTAGTTCTATATAAATTTTAAAACAACAAAAAAGTTCTGTCCACAATTTTCTAAAATAAGCTCGTCTTTAGAGGACAAAGTTCTACCGTTGAAGTCTGAGACACATATTTATTGTTTGGGCAATCAACTTGAAAGCTTTCATACAAGACCAAACTTTGTTCCGTACAAGTTGCCGTTACGCTCAATGCTCACCAAAGTTTGGGAGCCGTATCTTGTATCTAGTGTGTTGGGTTACACTTATTTTTCTAAGATAAAATTTACTTTAATTTTACTGTATTATATAAGAATATTATATGTTTTTATATGGTGATATAGGCTTACATTTATTCGTAGAAAATTATAATATCTACGTGGTTTTATAAAGTTTTTTTCTTACATACAACACAGTACTTGCTGTATTTTGTAATAGTACGTGTTGCATGTATTTCTTAATATTAGAAATATTAAAATATTCTAAAAATAATTAAAAATGGCTGAAAAAGCTGAATAGTGTCTTAACAACAATTTTTTTATGCTTTTCCAATAAAATAACAAATAGTTTAACACAAAAACTTTGTATGTCCTGTAGCAAGAGCAAGGTGAAACAAAATTAGTTATTTTTAGCATTAATATTATAAAAACGAGTATTAAAGATTTAAAATGAACTAATTTCAGCTGGATTTCTCTCTACAAAGTAAAATAGGTCATGGTCGCCGCAAGCGGGAAAAGGTATATTTCTTTGCGCAAAATTTTACACGCAGTCCACAATTTTCCTTTCCACGAATGCCTTCGTTATAATACATTATCTATCTACTTATAGATAGATATAATACATGTACAACAAAGTTTGTTATGATTCTCGTTTTATGAATGATGTTTTTATTTATATCTTTTACGGTAACTAAATACCGTAATATAAAAATAAACATTGTTTATTATTTTATTTTGTATCGTATTATTGCGGAGGAATATTTACTCAGCCAGGTTGGTGATAAACAGTATTTTATAATTATAATAAAGAAAAAATATATATCTAGTCCATATAGAATAATTCGCATCTTTATTTTATATACGAGGATATTTAGTCATTTTGTAAGCTTATTTTCTTGGAAATCTTCTCAAATATTGCAAAAATTCCGTATATATTAAACGACATTTCTTGCTCTTATACTTAACGTAATGTTTCGGGTGGAAAAGCGGATTTATCACTCGGCACTTCCATTATAGATACAATATATTATTACTAAGACAAAGAGTAAGTATACTTTATTAAATATACAAATATATAGAATGACATTGAAAAATGAAACGTAATAAAGTTTAACAAAAGATATATTCATTAGAACACTATATAACGTTTTTATCTGGAACAATAGCTTTAAAAATGTATTGTTTTAAAATATTCAATTCGGTATTATAATTTTTTATTTAAAATTTATAAATAGTAACGCATAATAGTATACATGTTATTCCAGATTTCATTTTTATTAAAATGCTTTTGCATTGACCTTCAGTAAAAATTTGAGTAAAAAATTATGAGCTTGCTGTCGTGGCACAGTAAGCTGTCCACATAGCCTGAGACAATAATCCTATGGTTCTGGGTGCGATTCCTACTCGGAGGAGTGGATTATTGTTTATGAATATTTTCACGCTGTATCACGCACACAGCAAGGTAAGCAGAGGGAACCTAGTGTTAAAACACTCCGTTCCCCACTTTCTGCCGAATTCTGGACGCATCGCGGGATGAGTGGCAGAACTCAACGTCGCGCTTAACCTCGACACCAGAGCGAAGAAATGGAAATACAAATTTAAGTAAATATTTCATCTCCTCGAGTGGGGATCGAACCCACAACCAGTCGGGTTTACCGTCATACCTCGTACCACTGCGCCACGACTGGCTTCACTTAATATTATGAATATGAATATTTTCATTTCTTTGGTCTAGTACCAAGGCAAAAGCACGGCGTTGGTTTTCGCAACTCAATACGCAGTGCCTCAAAAATCTGCGAAAAGTGGGGAACGGAGTATCTAAATACTACGGTCCCTCAGTCTGTTATATGCATCCCGCATATAACAGACAGCGTGAAGCTGGAAAAGTGAGTGAAAAAGCGATGAGTATAAATCCTTAGTCAACAATCTTCGTTTTCTGCGTTTGATCGTAATCGCAATAAGTTCTACTTTAATTTATTATTGTTTTTTTTTATTCCACGGCTCTGATGAAAAAAAAAACACGGCGTCGAGTTCTGTTACTCAACAAAGTCTCGAAAACAAAAAACTGAATTGCTTGACTCTAGGTTCCTTCTGCCTGCCCTATCAAACACGATATAAACTGAAATTATATTTTAATTATAATATATTTTGTTATCAGGTTGCAACAAAACCTACTACGGCGACATCGGGCGTACCTACGAGCTCGAGTTACATAGGCCAAGGGAGGATTTAGTGCCGTATGTCTGTCTGCTTACTATAACCGCTGCCGGTGGTGTACATGGTGATTTAGTTCAGGTACGTACGTATTTTGTATTTGAGTATCGAATGAAGACGATCTGAGCGAAAGTTATTAAATAAACGTAACATAATTAATCTATACTAATATATTAAGCGGAAGAATTTGTTTCTTTGTTTAAACGTTAAGATCTCTGGATCTACTGGTCCGATTTATAAAGAAAAATAATAAATTTTGTTAGCTCTAAAAAAGGTCCACTACACTATATATTTATCTCTTATAAATTAGTGACAATAGGGCATTTAGTGACAAAAAGTAATTGAAAATTGTAAGGGGATATTTCATTTATTTTTATTTCACATTTATATTGAAACTTACGAGCGAAAGTTTTATCATCAAGGAAATTTAATGAAGGTAATCTTCAGCTTTTACAGTATGTTAATTGGACGTATATTTTTCGAAAAAATGTAAAATTTGAAGTAAATCAACGCTCTGTTTACGGCCGCAGGCCTATACTCGAGTTGAATAGCGGAACTCTACGCCGCAAAAAAAAATAATGGCACTTAATTAAATATATACGAAACGATATTAACAAGTTAATAGTTAATACAAAGTTTTCATATTTCAGTAGTCTTATATTTAACGCACTCCGCCTTCGCCTCATATAGGCATTCATTTCTAAGTTTATAACAACACAGTACTCTTACAAAAAGAGGTAATTAAAACGATTCATCATTAGTCTATCCTGTCTTTCCCCCAAGAAAGGGAAAAAATCTAATTAAACTTGGGAAAAAAATAGTTTCACGCTGTATCCCAGATATAGTAAGGTAGGCAAAGGGAACCTAGTGTTAAGACACTGTGTTTCCGACTTTCAGCCTAATTTTTCGAGGCATTGCGTGTTAAGTGACGAAACCAACACCGGGCTTTTGCCTTGGTACCAGAAGGAGGAAAGGTACCAGAGGGAGGAAATAAAAATATTAATAAATAATAATTCATTCCTTCGAGTGTGAATCGAACTCACAACCATCGCGTTATAGTCATGGCGCAAAGACCTCGAAAATAATATCATACAAAATTTTTTTCTGCAAACTAGTAAAGATTTTGTGTCAACAATCCTTTTTACGACAAGGTTGGGAAAGTGCAAGGCGTAATAAAACTTTCTAAAAACACCCTCAGGCGGGAACCATTTCAAGAGACTGAGCTGTTTTATGATATTTTACCTTTTTTAGACGTAATATAATTTATTACAGATGTATTATATTTTTATTATTATTTATATCATTGTTAGGCTCTCGTAGCGTAGTGGTGCAAATTCTAAATGTTAACGTGATGGCTTAAGTTCGATTCACACTCGGAAAAATCACTACATTTAAATTATTTTTATTTCTCCTCTTTGCTAGACAAAGCGCGGCGTTGAATTTACTTAAGATAATAATACCTTTGTGTTCCTTGATATCCTTGTAGAATAAGATGAGTAAATAAACAATAATAAATAATTTATTACCCTGATTGGGAATTGAACTCATATCCATCACGTATTCACCTCCTGCCTTTTAAATCGAATTAGTTTTTAATCATTGTCTGTGATAAAAAGTAGATGAGCGCTTCCGGTTATCGTGGCCAGCTAGCCAAATGCTGCTCAAGTGAAAATTAACCCAAAAAAAATTGTAAGCGTTTGGTAAACCAGTTCCGGTTTCGTTCATTACAGTATTCACAAACTAGGCTAGACGATTGCGGCAGACATCTAATGTCAGCAATTGTCAAACATTATGGGAAAGCTACCTGCTAAACACCACTGTTGCTTCACGACATGGCTAGACCACAGACAGACACATTTTTCTAAGTTTTGAAATATTTCATAGTCTAATCCTGCAATCAATCTAGATAGTAGATATCTATATATAAATATTTCATTGAGTTGAATTTGCAGAGAAAATAAGTAACAAAATGCTCAACTCTATAATCAACCAAAATTATCTTTTTAATAAATTAAATTATATAACTTATTATTTTGTTCTTCAGAGCTTTCAATAAGTCTTTTGAACTGGTAAAGCGTTATATTTATTTTTTTTGGAGTGGTTTTTGTTACGCTACGACCGAATCCACTTACAATTTTGTTTGAGTGTTCTTCATAAGCTCATTTCTATTAAAACTTTTCCTAATATTCTCAGCATTTTTTTTGACATTTTCCTGTTAATATTGGTGTTGATGAAGAAATCATATTATGTTATAATTATATAATATTATGTTAATTAATGTAATATACTAATTATAACTTATAACTAATATATATTTTTAAATTGTATTTGGTAATGTTTTACGTCTTGAAAACAATAATTATTTTTTATTATTATTTGAATATGAGACCAGTCGTGGCGCAGGGGCCTTGTATCCTCGTGTGACTACAGATTGTAGGTTCGATTCCCACTCGAGAAAATAAAATATAAGCCACTCACCACGAAATGCCTCTAGAATTCAGCGGGAATTTGTAAGCAGAGTGTCTTAACACTAGGCTCCCTTTACCTTCCCTGCTACATGTGGGATACAGCGTGAAGCTTAACAAAATAGTCAATTAGTAAATAATTGCTCTATATTATCAATTTAACAATAATAATAGTAATCCTCTATGAAAAATCTCATTACTTAGATAAAAGTGATCTAGAATACAAAAACTTTAATTATTATTTTAATAGAACCACGAAAACATTTTATATTTTCACCGTTTTAATAACATGCTGCTCTTGAAACCAACAACCTTGACATTTAAAACTTAGCACCGAGCTTTTTAATTCAAGTCCATTTAATGAAAAAAATATTTCATACTCCCTGTTTATTCATATTTCATGAATCTGAAATCAGCGAATCGTGAAGTGTATTTCTTTTTATTAAAAAAGGGGTTTACCGACACCTTAATATTGACTGATAAATGTAGAAGGAACGAAACCACCGTGGTGCAGCGATAGAGCGTCTGAATATAAATACGACGATTGTAGGTGCGATTTCCATACAGGAAAATGAATTATTTTCCTATCCTTAACTTTTGTTGAGTTCCGCCTTTTAACATACAATACCACATACAAAGTTTGGCAAAGTTACGTAATATAAAATATTACGCCTAGTAATCTATAACTAAACAAATCCACCTAAATACAACTAAACTCGGATATGGCGACGTTGATGTGTCATCATCAACTTCGCCATATCCATAAATCTATAGTTGAAGAAGATGTCTCTTCTAGAGTATGAAAATTTCTTGATTCCATAGTAGTAGGTAAGGCACGTCAAAACCTTCATCCTCAGAACATAAATCCAAATAAGCTAAATATTTCTCTTCTTCGATACTATACTACCAAACAAAATACTCTTAATCAAATTGCCGCTTTTACCTCTCCTAATGTTCCTATTTTTTTCTTTAGTCGATTTACGGAAAGTGATGTTAGAAAAAACATTATGCCTATTATTAAAAAAAACAGACAGATCTCACTTGTGATAGCGATTATTATTTAATTTCTTATCAAAAGTCCTAGAACGCCTGGTGCAAAGCCATCTTACATATTTCCTTTTTCAAAATATCCTTCTAAATCCTTTGCAATCCGGTTTCCGTACTGGTCATAACACGACTACAGCACTTGTTAACATAACCGATGATATCTGTATGGGTATGGAGATACAACAGCTCACAGTATTAGTGTTACTAGATTTTAGTAATGCTTTTTCACCATAAATTTTGACATAATGCTTGCCACTTTAGCTTCTCTTAACATATCTCTTATCGCAATCTGATTATCTGCATGGACGCCGTCAACGTATACAAATTCAAGATTCGTACTCGGCCTTGTCCTCAGTGAATTCTAGCGTCCCGCAGGGTGGTGTGTTGTCTCCTCTGTTGTTTTCACTTTTTATTAATATTTCCCGACATATCACTTCTCTTCACCAATTATATGTAGATGATCTCCAAATTAATTGTAAATCTAAAATTTCCTACGTTTTTGCTTTTAATACAATAAATAATAATTTAATGAAAATATCCGCATGGAGAACGTACTTTGGAGCAATTAGATCCTGGCAAGTGACAAGCTATTGTTGTTAGTATTCCTAATCTTCCATTTAAGATTAACACATCCACTTTACCTAATATAATTTTCTATGGCCTTATTATATTCTATAGTAAAACAGTTAAATATCTTGATGTTATCATCGAACATAATATGTCCTGGGATCCGCAGGTGACCGAGGTGAGCAAAAAGATGTTTGCATCAGTAGGATATTTTTTCAGGCTACGTAATTTCCTACCTAACAAAAATTGTGTTAGCAAAATCTCTCCTTTTACCAAACCTTAATTGTGCTGACTATTGCTATTTTGATTTAAAAGAGAAGCTAAATTGCTCCTCCAAGCTTGAGCGACTATAAAATCTCGCTATTCGGTTCATCTTTGGATTATAAAAGTACGACCATGTCTCTGACTTCCGTAGAAAGCTCAGGTGGCTTCCAATCCGTTCGCATTAATACTCATATTCTCCATCTTCTTTACTGTGTACTATTTGGTCCATTTCCTCCCAATTATATCCTATGTTTTAAGATTGCCTGGAAGAAATCGCTGTTTTAGCGATAAGGTCGCTTCTTGTGAATTTTCTTTTCTTTTTTTAAATTACATATTTTATTTTTATCTTCTTAATGGGTGTACAACAAACAGTATTATTATTATTATTAATGACTCGAAAATTGGGTGGTTCGTGCGGGAAAAAGAGTATCTTAATACTAGATGTGCATTTTTTCTTTTTTTATTATTTTTGATGTATGTATCTATTGTGGTGTACAAATAAAGTAATAATAATAATAATAATTCCCTGAGTCTACCTTATTTTATACGGAATAGGTTACAATTTGTATAGTTAACGGAGAACGAAATATCTTGTCACTAGGCTATATCTGCGTACCTTGCTATATACTCAATACAACACGAATCTGAATAACAATAATAAAAAGACAAAATATAATATCCAACAACTAATCTTAAACCACAAAAGCGAATCAAAATATACAATAAATTCCACACTTAAACCGGCCATTGTTGGTATATTTGTACACTGTTATGAACCACGCTACTTGCGAATGCAGCGTAGTCAGGTGAGGCAGAGCGTACTTTAATTCCCAGCTTTCATCCAGAGCTATGATAACAGACCCTTTCAGCCCTTTAGCCCCGCAATTATGAGGTCACTTCACTCGCGTTTAACATTTCAGAATTTTGCTTGGATAAAAGTATTTTGTGACGATTTTCTTTTTTTTTCATTTGGTGTGTTTCTTTTAAGTGCTGGTGGTTGAGTTGTTAGATTTTTGGTGAGTTGTACTAATTTTTTATTTGTTATATATAAAATGAATGGTTTTGTATTATTATTTGTATACAAGTTGATTGTGTTTAAGATAATGAGGTTTTAAATAACGTCAAATGTTAACTAAATTCAAAGTAATTATTGTGCAGTCAGTCATCTATGACTACTGACTGCTATATGAAGCTGCATACAGCTAAATATTTGCTTAAACAATTGAAAAAACCAAAGAAGTTACTTTTGAATTTATTGGATTTATATTATATTCAATATAGATTTATTCATTTTGCTCATAGCAAAATTAAAGAGTTTACCATACGTATAAAATACAATTAAAAATAATTAAGATAACATATCTTCAAATATTTTTATATTTACAACCAACTGCAAAAGGGAGAATTGTCTATTGATTTTTAGAGTTCCGTACCTCAAAAAAAACTGAGAAATGAAATAGTTTGAAATGCTTATAGAATCACTTTCCAGTCTATCGTCAAACCCATTTATACATAGCGAGAGATAGCGTACAAGAATTACCTGCCGTTATGAAATTTGACACGATGTTAGAACTTACAGTACAAAAAAAGAAAATTTAAATACAAATAAATTTTTACTTTTCGCATAGAAAAAAATCATTACAAATTTGTATTAATATTTCATTTCATATACAACAAGTTCATACACCCGTAAATCTGAGTTGTCAACTTTAAGTCCTTAAATTAGTAAGGAACCATCAGTGGGCGGATCCGTATCACTTGGCCAGATTTTTAAACGACAATAACTTATTTTTTTTTGTCAAAATTCAATCAACATTTACATCTCTAATATTTGAGTTGTCCGTTTTACCCAATGCTATTCGTATATATTTTTTTATATTTACTGACATATTTCATAACATTTTTCATGAACGCTTACAAAGGTGACGTTCTTTTATCTGTCTTTCAAATAGTTTTGACAGAATAACATACAAATTCTTTGAAATAATACTTTTTTTATATGTTCCTCGTATTTCATGTTTTTTTATTTATATCTAAAGCACGCATGTATTTTATATACTTTTGAAATAAAGTCTATTCAGTTTTTAGTGAGACAAATATATTTTTAGGTTATTTGATTGTAAAAGTGTCGGTTGTGGTTTTGACTTGGATGAATGAATTATTTTAATTTCCTCGCTCTAATGACATGACAAACCGCAGCAATGATCAATGTCTCGAAAGTTGTGGGGAAATTGGGGGACGGAGAGTGAGACGAGGAGGAGAGTAGGGGTTTTTTGCTATATTGCGAGGTACAGTGTCAAATAAAAAATGTAAAAGGATTTCAGATAAAAATATAAAAACAAAAACATAAAATTGATTTTTCTCCTTAATCATTGATATTCTCCTGTTTGAATTCGAATTTACCTCCAACTACCGACCACGATGATGTTCTTATATTAAAATATAAAAACAAAAATACGAGCTACTGAAATAAAAAATATCTCCAATGATCTAAATTGAATTGAAAAAAATCGATTTAACAAAAAATGCGATATGTATGCTATACAACATCGTCATCGTTATGTCAACTTCATTAACCTGACGTTTCGAACACCTTGCAGTAGTCACTGGTCACGGCTCATGGGTAGTTTACAGTCCGTGGTCATGGGTAGTAAAGGTCACGGTTTATAAAAGTTTCATTTAAAAAATACATGAAACCTACATATATTCTGTTATCAGAGGCTAAAGTAAACTAATAAAGGAACGTGTTATAAAAGTCAGATAATATAAACCTTTGGTAGTAACGTCAGCAGGGAATTTATATCACATTCAACGCACGACTCTACTACTATTTATGTATTTTCCTCCAATATTGACTTTGTCGGTGTTCTCGAAGGAGTATCAACGTGAAGAAGTGACAAGTTTTAAATCAAACTGTGCATATATTATATTGAAATAATTTTTTTAACACGCAATATCGAAACAGTGTATCTTAACACTAGGTCCCCTCTGCCTAACTTGCTGTGTGCGGGATACAGCGTGAAGCAAAAAACGTGAAGGATACAGCCTGAAACAGAAATATTATTGGTTTTGCTATATATACTTACATAATATGTATATTAATTACACCACCTGTTTATTAATGAACGTGAACTATTTATAAGTAAACTAATATAAAGTTACTATAATATATAGCACAAACTTTATATTAACAATTTGAAACAACAGCGTAATTATACCTCTTAATTGTACAAAGATTTAACTTAAGACATTGGAGAAAATACATTTCTTCAATGTTTTCGTTAAGTGACACCTTAGTAAGTTTCTACTTCATTACTCGTTCCACTTTAATTTAAAAGAGCCATTACTTTAAATATTGCCTTCTAATTTATATTTAATTTGTCAAGTCTCTTTTGCTCGTTGATCTTTATTTATAGTATAGAAAAGTTGTATTTTTCTGCAAAGTTATGTCAAGTACGAATAATTTAGTTGCTATTTTAGCTTATTAAGTGAGTTTATTTAAATATAAAATATTTTTTCGCTCTAGACAGAGGGAACCTAGTGTTAAGTTACTCCATTTCCCATTTTTCGCCGAATTTTTGAGTTATTGCGTATTTTTTAACTATTTTTAATTTGTAGTATTAGTAGCGGAACTAAACGCTGCGCTTTGCCTCGGCACTAGAATGAAGAAATGAAAATATCAAGTATTTAATTTTCTCCAGTGGGAATCTAACTCATAATAATGATGATAAAAATGTTATATTACAAAAAAAATATTTTATTTGATACTAGTTTAACATTTTAATCCTGAGAGAATATCCCTTAACTGTTCGATCAAGAACCGGATGCAGGAAGTAGTTTAACTCTAGCTGTCTCTAGAGTTCTTACCACATTCCACCGGTTACACGTATTTAATTGTTTGTATTTTTAAAATATTTTATTCATATTGAAATATAATTAAAAATAATATAAAAAATATTAGCTTCTAAGAAAAGCAGAATAACTCTTGTTAAATCTCCACCATCTGTGATTGAATAGTTAAAATATGCCTTGTTATAAACTCCAGGCATAGATTCTTGTAAATGGAAAATAATATCTAAGTAATATAAGTTTTTAAATTATCAAAATTACAATTTTAAGCGTAGACAACAATCCTACAACTACAGTAAAGATGGCTTGTATATATTCTTATTGTTATTATTCTAATTGGGCTACTCAATAATACATATATACGTACGGGATATAGCGTAAAGCTGATTTGATTTGATTTGATTTGAATAATACATATTATTTTTATTAACATAAGCATCACGCTGCATCCCGCACATAGCAGGGTAGGCAGAAGTAACTTGGGAACCAAGAGTCATTATTCCGTTTCCGTTCTCGACTCTCTGTCAAATTATATTATCAGCTTCACGCTGTATCCCGCATACAGCAAGGTAGGCAGATGGAACCTAGTGTTAAAACACTCCGTTCCCCACTTTTTGCCAAATTCTGGAGGCATTGCGAACTCAACTTTTATTAGTTGAGCAATAATCAAAACTAACCTAATAACCAGTGAATCCAAAATATTCTGCAACAAATTTTCCAGTTTCATCAACTAATGTCCCGTACAAAGGCTGGTACAAACATTAGTGATTACACATTAGGTAATGTACGCTGGTAAAACAGGTCACCCGTACTCGTCCGGTGGCCGGAAATGTTTTTTCAACCTAAACGATGCTTTTGGCTATAACTTTCGATATTATATAGTGGAATATAAAGATTAAATATTATAATACAATAAAATATATATTGTAATTTATTTATTTTATATATATGTATATATAAACCACTGATTTTGATTGTACGTGCCTTTTTTGTTCCTGTGTATTACATAATTAAGTTATGTATTTTGTGATATCTCAGTAAAATTGACTTAATAGCTTGCGTTCATGAGGGCTAGTAGTATCCTCATCAAAGTCAATTAGATAATTATATTAAAAATGTTTGCACGTATAAAATTATAATAAAATATTTATCTTAATATTTATATACGAATATTGTATGTGGTGTGGTGTAAATAAGCGCCACGCTTTGTGCTGGTATAGCTGGGAAATGAAAATACATATATACATACTCCCAAGTGTCTATAGAGTTAAATCTTTAGAGTTAAACACCATCGTCGCTCTGGTGTGTGAAGTCCGGCGTAGAGTTACGCCACTTAAAACGCAATGCTGTCAAAATTCGGCGGTAAGTAGGGAACGGAGTATCTTAACACTAAATTCCTTCTGCCTACCCTGCTATGTGCGGGATACAGCATGAAGCTGATAAAAGAAAAATAATATAAAAGTAATTTTTGCAAAAGTAGATACAGAAGCGAAAATAAAACAAGCGTAAGAAAACACAGAAGCACAAACTTTCTGAATTCAATACCTAAACTAAATATATCACTTTTATGGAACTTCGATATATTCTTGGTGAAGGTTCGTTATGAAATCACCGCAGTGAGTTCCAAGATAATATTTGTACCAGAACGTATTTACTTGTGAGAGACCTAATTTTGCGTGACTTTTGGGAATAAGCAGGATATGTATTTTATTAGTTTTTTTTTCTTTTATTGTAATTCTTTTTACATCATTTCACTTTTATGTTGGTATTGACTGTCGAAGAGGCTTATTGTTGCGCAAATTGATTGAGGTTATTGTTTGTTTTCTGTGTATCTTCTCTGTTATAAGGCAGTCGAAGTTGGAGAGCGGAGTGGCCTTTTATTAGGTGAAAAAGATTTTTTTTGCCCTTAACACATACTGCTTAGGTGAAAGTATATTTGGTAGTAGAAACTGCTCCAAAGATTCAAATTCACAATAGTTATTCTTATGGTTTATTACAGATTATTTTAATTGTCTATATAATATTATTAAAATAATTTGTAAAATAAAGAAGGCCATTTTAAATATTATATAAATGTATGCAAGTGTGATGAGCCTTTGCTGTTTATTAAATTTTGCTCCAAGATTTTTATCATTTTGCCTATCGACCAGACTAGATTAAACATCAAAATCTAAATGATGTATTTACTTTTATATAAACAATCTCATCAAATCGTCAAACTAAAAATTTTAATTTTTGCCAATCCTCCAAATTATCCCTTTAAAAAATAAAATTAAAAAAAGATCTTAAACATTTCCTTTAAAATTAAGAATTTTATATATTTTATCTAAAATTTTTTGGAAATTAAATATTTTTAATAAAATATTAGGTAAATAACACCACACTTAAATTATAGGCATAATAACTAACGATGCCTATTGAAATTTCCATATATGAATAGAATAATAACTTTTGAAGAAGCAAAAGCTGTATACCGAGATCGTACAGCTTAGTACTTAATCCTCTTTACCTGTTTCAAACCTGATATTATAAGTATGGAATAATAAATGAATGTATACAATTCATCTGTAGGTACTAACAATATAAAAATGCAACATATACATTTATTATATTTTTTTAGTTTTACGCTGTATCCTGCACAGATGTATAGGCATGTGTAGGCAGAGGAATCTAGTATTAAGATACTACGTTCCCCATTTTCCACCGAATTCTGGAGGCATTGAGTGTAGCGTTATTCAACGCCGCGCTTTGCCTCGAATCAGGCGCGAAGAAATGAAAATATTAAATATTTAATTTCCTCGAGTGAGAATCGAACCCACAACTTGGCGCGTTTACAGTCACACGCTTGTGGCAATGGGTCACGACTGACCTCTTTTATTTTATATAAAACATACATTATGATTAAAAAGGCTTTGTGAGTATCTACACAAATATGAATGTAAATCATTATAAATATCTAAATAAATAATAGAAGTCGTATTTTTCAAAGCAAATTTCCCTTTTTTTTTATAATACTTTATATCATGCCTTTTTCACATCTTATTGATCTATCGAGACTAAAAAGACTGGTAGTTAATCAGTGTGTCCTCCCTTTTTGGCCAATATAGAGGCTGACTAACGAAAGTGGTGGTTAGTGGTCACATCATTTTAAAGTGTTATTCCACACTTAGGAAAGAAAAATACTTGTTTCGGGAGCGCATAAAAATTTTAATGTAGCGGTGTCCCTACCTACGCCTCTTCGAAGGTTTCCAAGAGGCGCGGGTTCAAATCCCGATACGTTAAAATTTATATCCGTTTCCTAAATAAATAAAGAAATGTCTACCTTTTTTACGTCATCCGATATGTAACATTTCGAAAGTTGTTGTGTTGTTTATCCAAAATAAATTCCTAGCAAGCTAAGTCCTAGATTTTGAGAAATACTTGCAACTACTACGATGGACCGATTTGGTTCAAAATAAAAGAATAGAAATTCAGCAAAAGTATTTTCACAAGTCAACCTAGTTGCTCTCGGATAAAAGTTTCAAGAGAATGAAAGAACTTATCTAATAAAAGGTAATATTAAGAAAGTTTTTACTCTTTTTTGATTTGATTATTTTATTTTAGTTACTATTTATATAATTGTTATTTATATGTAGGAATAGTTCATATTAATTTACTTCATTTAATACATAAAATATTAAAAATTCTAAATACCGCAGTATAGGAGATGACCATTTTTTATATTATTTTATTAACTTTCTGTCTTCTTCTTATTCTATATATTATTTCGACCAACTTGCAGCGTTGAGTTCTGCCCCTCAACACGAATGCTTCCAGAATTCAGCAGAAAGTGGGGAACAGAGTGTCTTAACACTAAGTTCCCTCTGGCTACCGTACCGTGTGCGGGATACAGCGCAGCGTGAAGCTGATTTTATTTTATAATGATTATTATATTTATTTAAGTATTTCTCATGATATTTCATCTAATAATTTTTAAATGAAATTAGAAACTAAAACATCAACAAAGTATGTGATGCTCTCATACATGCTAATACTTCAAAACTTCAATTAGTCTAAAACACTCCAAATTGTTTTAATCAGGTCCCGGGGGCTGAAATGCAGAATGTTTCACTCTCATCTCGAAACTATTACCTAGAGTTATGCAGAAATTTATAAATGTATGAAGCTCGCAACCATTTTCACAAAATAGCTAGCTGTTACTTTTTAGATGCAGACAGATTTATTACTAACTTGAAATAAGTTTTTCTTAAAATTATATATTATAGTAAATTGAAAACTATATAGTATTTAAAATTTAAGATATGTATTAAATATGTGTGCTTATATTAAACAAAACTCTTTCCCGCAGGATAGGCAGAGGGAAACAGTGTTAAGATATGACGTTCTCAACTTTTCGCCCTATTTTGGAGATATTGCGTGTTCATCCCCTAAATGGAAATCGAATCCATAACCAGCGCGGTTGTGGTCACACACTATGTATAAAAAAAGCCTTATGTTAATGAGAGTAAAATATTGAGAAGATAAATGTAGTATAACATTTATATACGCTGTCATGGCATAGTTGGGCTCTGTTTATAGATGATTAAAGATTCAAAACTTAACCTTTGTACCAGATATCTATATATCATAGAACCATAGTCGTCTTTTCTAGTAAGCAAAGTATAGTTCTTGGTGCAATTACCCAATATATTTTTTATAATAAAGTAAATAGATTGACGTAATATGTTTATTTACAGCAGTTTCACGCTTTTTACAACTATAGCGGGCTAGGCAAAGGGAAGCTACCATAACCATAGCGGGCTAGTGTTAGGACACTCAGTTCCCCACTTTCTACTGTTTTTTTTTTGGTTTGCCTAGAAACTACGAAATATTTTAATTATTATAAGAATTAAAAAAACTGTGAGGCTAGTCGCGGCTAAGGGACACAAATTGTGACTGTAAAACCGACTGGTTGTGGGTTCGGTCCCCATTCGAGGTGATGAAATATTTACTTAAATTTATATTTCCATTTCTTCCCTCTGGTCTCGAGTTAACAAAAACGCTTCACAAAGAGAAGAATTATATTATATTATTCCAGAATTCGGCAGAAAGTGGGGAACGGAGTGTCTTAACACTAGGTGCCCTCTGCCTACCCTGCTGTGGGCGGGATACAGCGTGAAGCTAACAATTTAAAGAAAAAAACATAACTGTATATTACAAAATATTTATTTATAGACTACCAAAATGACACTGCAGTAAAAAATTCAATATGAATATGAATAGTACTTTTACTATCTTATCTTGTTGCTGATGTTGAATCCAGATTATCCGGGATACATGACAGTACTGTTACCACAACTTATCTGTGTCAAATATCAACTTATTTTAATATATTTCTTTGTGAAACAACTACTCAATGAACACAAACGTTGAGGATTTAAATAGTGACTTTGTGTGTGTGTTATTAATATTATTGTTCTACTTTTAAATATAGATTATTAAGAGATTATAATAATATAGAAGGCACAATTCGCCCATGCTGATTTCGCACCTATGACAGAGCCCTGCTTATACAATATATTATTAACTAAATTATAAAATTGAAACGTGTCAAACTCTATTTAGCTTAGGAAACTAAAAAAAATTAAATTAAATTAGCTTCACGCTGTATCCCGCACACAGCAGGGTAGGCAGAGGGAACCTAGTGTTAAGACACTCCGTTGCCCACTTTCTGCCGAATTCTGGAGGCATTGCGTGTTGAGTGGCAGAACTCAACGCCGCGCTTAACCTCGACACCAGAGCGAAGAAATGGAAATATACATTTAAGTAAATATTTCATCTCCTCGAGTGGGAATCGTACCCAGAACCAGTCGCTTTTGCAGTCACACCTCGTGCCGCTGCGCCACGACCGGCCTCAAAAAAATTAAATATTTTATTTGAAAACTTTATTATATTTGTCACAAGTAGTAAACGAGGCGCCGTCGTGGTTAAGCATTATGTTGAAAATTCTAATCTCACTCGAGGGAAAAGTTTTTGTAGAATTTCTATTTTCTCTTCTTTTACCGTTAATCAAAGTCAAAGTCAAATAATTTTATTCAAAATAAGAAAGTACATGCTTCATTTTTTTAATGTCAAATAATTTACCACCAGCTCACTAAAGTTAATGCCTCAGACCTGAGAAGAACCGGCGCAAGAAACTTAGCGGGACTTATTTTTTAAGTTTTTTTTAATGTTACTTAACGTTGTTTACGGTGTTTGGTTCCGCCAATTACTACAAAAAAATTATATATCTTTATTAGTCGACAAAAAGGATGAACACTTAATTTTATCTGCCTGAAAGTAAAGGAAATAAAAATATTCGTTATAATTTTTCAAATAAGTCAGAAAAAGCTTTAAGAACCCTTGATATAAGTATAGCGAATAAATAAAAAAGTTCACAAAACTTTGAATAATGTTTTCTATCAAATACGTTCAACTATTCACGAGAAGGTTTCACCGCGTGTGAGTTACGACTTACGGGAAACGTGAGTAAATTGTTTAGAAAGTTGTTTAAAAATAACTTCAGTATATAAAGATTTTTTTTATTCAGGGAGAACCTAATCTTAAAACAGTCCGTTCTCCGCTTTCTAACCAAATCCGAGACGTTGAGTGTTGAGCGGCGGATTTCAATGCCGCACTCTGTACGTTACGATAGCGATTACGAAAGGGAAAGGCCAGTTATGACGCAGGGGCACAAAGTATGACTGTAAAATCGACTGGTT
Source organism: Heliconius erato x Heliconius himera (assembly GCA_013421005.1). Lineage (NCBI taxonomy): Eukaryota > Metazoa > Arthropoda > Insecta > Lepidoptera > Nymphalidae > Heliconius > Heliconius erato x Heliconius himera. The sequence goes on from JAATLQ010034531.1 coordinate 18,618, forward strand.
GAGCGTTCGATCCCCACTTTTGAAAATTAATCAATTATTTACATTTATATTTTCATTTCTTCGCTCTGGTGTCGAGATAAAGCGCGGCGTTGAGTTCCGCCACTCAACACGCAATGCCTCCAGAACTCGGTGGAAACTGGGAAACGGTGTGTCTTAACACTAGGTTCCCTCTGATTACCCTTCTGTGTGCAGGATACAGCGTGAAGCTGATGCTGAAGGTTACGAAAACAATTCGTTCTCCCAAGTGGCAAACAAGCTCAAAACCATGATTACGTTTTACGTTTCTGTCCATGTTCCATTCCACCATGATGGGCAAGACTATTTTACCAAAATTAAATTGTATGTAGATGTTTTCTATAACAATTATTATGGCTGGTGGGATTTTAATTCAGGACAACCTTTTTTGGGTAGTAATAAAAGCGCTGTTGCAATTTAGCTGTAGATTTTAACTGTCACATGAAAAAAAATTATAGGTCAGTCGTGGAGCAGGGGCACAAGCGTGTGACTGTTAACGAGACAGGTTTTGGGGTTCTATTTCCACTCATGGAAATTAAAACACTGAATATTTCAATTTCTTTGCTCTAGTGTCGATGTAAAGCGCAAGATTGAGTTCCGCCACTCAATACGTAATGCCTCCAGAATTCGGCGATAAGTGGAGAGCGGTGTGTTTTAACACTAGGCTCTCCTGCTACATGTGGGATGCAGGGTGAAGCTGAAAAAAAAACTATTTTAATGTGTAAAAGTTTAATCCAATGTAAATTTTGTGTTGTAGAAATACTTGAATAGAAATTTATCATATTAACAAAATTATTTTCAAAGGTAACCTATAGACTTTAATAAATGTGTCCAATGTGTGCAACCTCTAAATATTGCCTAATGTTCGTGAAATTTTGCATACGTGGGTTAATTAACTTAACAAAACATGAAAAAAAGGTAAAAATATTTGAATAAACAAACAACAAACCAATGTTTTCGAAACAACAATGTAAATTGAATACTTAGTAGTATTTATTGTCAAATCGTAAAGGGAATTGTTATATCGGCTGTTTATTGATGACGCCTATTCCTCAATACAACAATAGGGGAAGCTTGAAATAAATTATTAATAATATTTGTTTGCTAAGCAACTTTCTAACAAAGGTGTTTAAAGCATGAAATATATCAGGTAAGTATCTATAATCGAAAACTGTCCCGGTTAATTATGGTTGAATAGGATATCAATATTTCTTTATGTTTTCATTTTATATGAAAATTAATATAACTAACAAACCTAAAAACACTCTACTATATTTAAAAAGGCTGAGAAGAAGAAGCGTTTTGTGAAATTATATTGACAGTCTGATTTTATTCCACGGAATTATTTTGTGTGATCAGTGAAACTGACTGCTATATGAAATTAAAATTAAAAATATATAATTCAAAATGATACTGGTGCAGTAAATTACGCTAAGCTGGCACGCTCAAAGGCTTTTTAATAAAAATATTTAAACAAGTTAAATGAAAAAGCTTGCATATTACTGTAAATTACAATTTTATTAAAAAAATGTACAATTACTTAAAATTCTCCAGTTCCTTATAATAACAAATAAAAAATCAATTATCTAATTAAGACATCAGGTCAGATTAGTCGCCATAGAAATAATCTTGAAGCCTTCCCTCACGTTCGTAGTAACTTCGACCGGGGGTTTATCTCCAGCGATTATCCACGCAGATCCATTGCTGCCAGAGTTAATTACACCCATTATGCCCGCTACTGCTGATGTTACTCTGGATGAAACGAACGCTGTATCAGATTGATGTACATGATGTATTCTGATTGATGCGAATATTTTTACTGTTGTTGTTATGTTATATCATATTTCCTGGTAATATTTAAAATGTGAAAGTTTGTGAAGATGAATATTTGTTCCAATTTTACGCAAAACATATTGATAGACTGAGATCCTAGGGCCGCAGATCCCAGACCTACGTCATTTTAGCAAAGCTAAAATTTTGAGGATATAGTCTAATATGAAGTTATGATGGTATGCGTACTTACTAAATTGAAAGTGAGATCTGTTCAGAGGTAGTGCCAACGCGTGAACGTAAAAACGCTCGTATTTAAATATTTTGTTAAAAAAATATAAAAAATGTATAGAGATACACCTTTATTTGGTGTTACTTCTGATAGGGCCCTACTGCCAAGTCAGTGACGTAGGTCTGGCGGTCCTGGGATCTTGGGCTATGAACGAATTTAGATGATACTTAACAGTAATATAGTTTATACATTAGAATAACACACATAGGCTAGACATTTAGGTAAAGATCTTGTATAATTTTGTTATAATATAATCATAACTTAAAACGGGCGAAGCCGCGGGTCGGTAGTCTTGGATAATTTTTATTAGTTGCTCCACCTAGACAATAACGTAGAGCTCATATTTTTATATATAATGTGAATATAATGTCCTATATAATGAAATAGCGTTTCAGCCTTCGACGACGTTATGTAATTTTGGCAAAAGCTTCCGGCCGCCGCCACCCTTGTTTTCTTAGTATAAAAGGAGGGTGATCCGAAATGCCAGTCTTTGTTTAATTTTGTCAAAAACTTGTCCAATCATTGAAATGTGGTTAGATTATTTGTTTAAATAGAAAATAATATGATTTGAACAATTCGTGCTAATATTATCCTAATACTTTAACAAAACAAAGTTCATAATTAAATAATTTCAAAATTTTACTTTTTACTCATGAAAATGAAATGACATGAAATTTGTTATATATTACTTACTATACTTCTACTCTATTCACCCCTATGTGTACTCGAAAGTCGCTACAAGATAACGGAACATAACGCCATAAAATACTAACATTTTTCAAAGAAGAATTGAAAATCGAAACATTTTTATAATTTATTGGTTCACAAAACCACTTTTACGCGTGTCACGTTTAGATTTTGCATTGAATGGATGGAAGTAATGTTTCGTGTTTTCCCTTTAACCGAGGATTCAGCTTACCGCGTATCACAAACGAATTTAATTTCACAAATGTGACTACCCATAAAATGTGGAAATTGGAGCATTCCCGTTTGGAGCTCATACTTAATGCATGTACGACAACATTTCGACTCACCTGAAGTTGTTCGTCAAACTTCTCTACTATTTATCTTTGTTGAAGCAATAATTTATATTAGTTATTATACCTTCCATAAATTTTTAATAAAATATTAAATATTAATAATAAGTTGAAATGAGTTTAAAACACATTTTATTACTAAGGAATAATTTACTTTAGATTTTGTACTGTTTCATAGCATACACTACGATTATTTTTTCGTTTTAAACATTTATATGTAAAATATGTATATCGTGGCGCAGCGGCACGAGGTGTGGCTGTAAAATCGACTGGTTGTGGATTCGATCGCCACTCGAGGAGATGAAATATTTACTTAAATTTATATTTCCATTTCTTCGCTCTGGTGTCGAAGTTAAGCGCGGCGTTGTGTTCTGCCACTCAACACGCAATGCTTCCAGAATTCGGCAGAAAGTAGGGAACGGAGTGTCTTAATACTAGGTTCCCTCTGCCTACCCTGTTGTGTGCGGGATACAGCGTGAAGCTGATTTATATTTAATCAAAAATAAAAAAAATAATCTTAACACATAAGGTGCATTTTCTTGACAACAAGAGACCGATCGACCTCAGTACACAGCCTAAGCAACTTCGTTTAATCGATAATCCTATTAACGCTACCTCTTCAAGTAAACACCTGTTACCTGAATACACACAAATTTAAAGACCCCTTGCCATTAATTACTAAGCATTTACAAGCAATTTGATACTTAAGTGAATGATTTTACATATTTCGTCGACTGAAATGACTTAGATACACTGTACAGTATGAAATTTTAATTTAAATATCGGATTATATTTCTTATTACTTATTTTCATTATTATATTTATTCAGTGCTTTACAATAAGTTGATATTTTAATAAACTATACGGGACTTTGTAAATTTAATCACTACTACCATAGCATTAAATATAAATATATATTTTTATTATGACGCCGATCGTGGCGCAGAGGCACAAAGTGTGACTGTAAAATCGACTGGTTGTGCAGTCGATTTTACAGTCACACTTTGTGTCATCACGCATGCAATGCCTCCATGATTCGGCGGAAAAGGGGGAACGGAGTGTCTTAACACTAGATTCCCTGTGCCTACCCTGCTGTGTGTAGGATACAGTGTGAAGCTGATTTGTTTATTTTAATTATTTATATCTAAATATTATTACATTAAATTAAATAAATTACCTCTGTCTTTCAGAAATTTCTAAAGCCATAATCTGTTCCTTATTGTAGTTATGCCTATGAAGTAAAGCAGTATCAGTGGGACCCAGGCATACTGTGACAATACGAACTCCAGTTTTTGCATACATTTCTTCAGTCTGAAAATATAAAAATCTTATTAAATTTTCTTAAATAATTATATAGTTATTATTCGTATATATTAACTTAAGTAGAAATATTTATTAATAACAACTACAATTAAATATATACATTTTTTATATATATGTATATATGTATATATATATATATGTATATATGTATATGTATATATATATGTATATATATATATATATATATATATATATATATATATATATATATATATATATATATATATATATATATATATATATATATA
>JAATLQ010034532.1:0-12824 GCA_013421005.1 Heliconius erato x Heliconius himera
TGAGCGGTAAGAGAGGTAGGGGGAGACCTCGGTTGACCTTCGAAAACACAGTATCAAAGATACTGGAGGAAGGTCACGTAAAAAGCATGAGGACCCCCCGAAGGGCATGTATGAAGAGGTTGATGACAGTGGACGAGGCGAAAGAGGTATGTAGAGACCGTAGCGTTTGGCGCTCCGTTCTCTCTGACTACCCCGCAAGGGATAAAGCGTGAAGCTAAGTTAAGTTAAGTTAAGTTAGTCAGAGAAACGTGTCATCGTGGCGCAGTGGTAGAAGAGTGAGTTGCAGGACTTAGATTCTTACTCTTTTAAATTATTCTATATTTTTATTTCCTCGCTCTGGCAACGAGATAAAGCGCAGCGTTGAGTTTTCCTACTCAACACGCAATTTTTGGAAAATTCGGCGGAATGTGAGGAGCGGAGTGTTTTTTTTTGTTTTATTATTAAGTTGTTGTAATAAAGTATTGAATATATTTTTTTATTTGATTTTAGACAAGATAATAATATACACATATTTTTTCAGTCTATTAAGTTAAGAACTACATTATTATTCACTTGAGTGTATCATATTAGCTGTAATAGATAGAGAGCTTTGATTTTTAATGAGATGAGAAGCGATACGTTATACTCGTTACTCGAATAAGGAAAATATAGGCTTATTTTCCCTAACCATCTATCTTAAGTGTCTAACGTTAATATTAAATGTATTTTTACATACATTACCTTTTTAAGTGTATGTTCTTGCGATTTTTCTTTGATACACGCATCTAATATTGAAATTCTTTAATGTATTATATTGTCAAAAGTGTTAGCTAATAATAAAAAATACAAGCACCATTACGTTTTTCCCACATAGCGAAGTAGTCAAAGAGTAAAACGTAGTGTCAAGATACGCCGTTCTCCATTTTCCACCACAATTCGAGAAAGTATGTGGTAGGTGGCTAAGTTCAACACCAATCTTTATCTTTTCAGAATATAATTTTATACGAATAATTTATTTCCTCAAGGAAAGCTTGAATTATTACTATTTCGTTTAAATTTTGAAGCTGTACCACTGCACCACGATGGCGCTTTAAAACTTTCCTATGCATTACTTGTATAAAATCAAAAATCTAATTAAATCAGCTTCACGCTGTATCCCGCACACAGCAGGGTAGGCAGAGGGAACCTAGTGTTAAGACACTCCGTTCCCCATTTTCTACCGAATTCTGGAGGCATTGCGTGTTGAGTGGCAGAACTCAACGCCGCGCTTAACCTCGACACCAGAGCGAATTACTAATCGACGACCATTCGCAGCTCAATAAACGCAATAGACGATCACAATAGAATGATCATAAAATAATAATGTCAATGTAATAGAAAGTGAAACTGTATTTAGGCCTTAAGCCACAAATAGCAGGGTAGGGAGTTCCCGATGCGTAGATTAAATTTGTATATTTATAGTAGCATGCGGGGTCGACGTTCGTGCACATATCCCACGCCGTGAAGACGCAGCAGGCAGAGGGAACCTAGTGTTAAGACACTTTCTGCCGAATTCTGGAGGCATTGCGTGTTGAGTGGCAGAACTCAACGCCGCGCTTTATCTCGACACCAGAGCGAAGAAATGGAAATATAAATTTAAGTAAATATTTTATCCCCTCGAGTGGGGATCGAACCCACAACGGTTTTACAGTCACATGTGCCCCTGCGCCACGACTGGCCTCATCAACATCACAAACATCATAACTTGTATGGTTATTATGAATTCTTAAACTAATCAAGTAATTATTATATTATATAACTGTATAACATAAACAAAGTGAGGTTTTTCGATTCAAACAAATCTAAACGGAAACAAACAAATGAAAAGTAAATCTAATATATCATATTTTGGCAACTTGTCAATCACAAATTTCCCCTTCTGTATGCTTATTTTACATTACCTTATACTCTCCGTTACATTCTAATTTTAATCAAAATCAGCTTCACACTGTATCCCGCACACAGCAGGATAGGCAGAGGGAACCTAGTATTAACACACTCCATTCCCCACTTTCTGCCGGATTCTGGAAGCATTGCCTGTTGAGTGGCAGATCTCAACACCGCGCTTTGCCTGGACACCAGAGCGAAGAAATGGAAATATAAATTTAAGTAAATATTTCATCTCCTCGAGTGGCGATCGAACCCACAACCAGTCGGTTTTACAGTCACACTTTGCGCCCCTGTGCCACGACTGGCCTCAACATTACATTCCACACTACTTATTACTACTTATTCTCACTGAGAAGGAAAAGAGAAACGAGAAACGTAACCTAATGCACAATATAAAATATTCTGAAAAATGCAATCCGTTTCACATACACATCCCCGGATTGAGTAAGAGACTGACATATTTCACAGTTCTTCGAAGCGACTCCCCGAATATTGATCAGTGGAATCTCTCATACCGCAACGCCAGATGCTCTCTGAAAATTACTTTCAAATAAATCCGACTTACATAAGTTATATACTCACGTACTAAAACGTGCTCAGTGACAATGGCACAATCATTTATTTATGAAACCGAGGTGCGCGTTTTCCAATCAAAAGTTCAAGAGTTCAAAAGTTCAAAAGTTGTGAGATTTATACTATATAACGAACGAGCTGCTCTAAGTTGGACGATTTAAGGACTTGTAGCGGTCTCTAGTTAAAGTTACAAGTGGTTGCGGATGTACCAATTAAAATATCTTAACTTTTCTAAAATTATGTAAATACAGAAAAAAAATCTCTAAATAATAATTATCTTTACTGAATTTATGTTGGTGTGAGTATAATTTAATAATTTTGCATTATTGAAAAACATTCATACACAAATATGTATGCATATGTAATTATACTTCAATTGTTATTTAGTATGAGATAACAGTGTGGATTAATATATTATATTAACAGAAAGAAGACATATAATTATATTGACAACATCTTCACTGACTAAGACTCTAAAGGCTTCACATTAAAGTCCATTATTAGTACTAACTTACTTCACACACTATCCCTAACGGGTACCCCGGAGAGAACAGAGCGCCAAGTGCTAAGGTCTCTACATACCTCTTCCGCCTTGTTCACTGCCATCAACCTCTTTACATATGCCCTCTAGGGAGTTCTCGTGCTTTTTACGTAACCTTCCGTTAGTATCCCTGATACTGTGTTTTCGAAGGTCATTCAAGGTCTCCTCCTACGTCTCTTACCCCTCACTTCTTCATAAACCCTTTTTTGTCATTTTTCATCATTCATTCGTTCGTATCTATTAGGAGAAAAGGAAAATACCTAAGATTGCCATTATAATAAAACAACCATACACTGATATATTTTTTATTTTAAAATATCATAAAATGATATTAACATCTTATATTTAACATTGATAAATAGTTACGTCCATGCTAAAATGTTTAACTTGATATTAAATATTTACAGTATACTTAAGATTGTTAGATATTATTGTCGTCAATAAACAATTTATTATCAATACACATATTATAATAATTAAATTTAATTTTAGTTATAATTTTTCAATTTGGATGTAAAATGATTATGTGATAACATAATATTATATTCAAAAATAAAATAATATATAAATAAAATAAAATAATAATATTTAATTTTATATAAATATTATGTTAAAAATACTAGAAGCAAAAAAAAAATAATTTATTGTCAAATTGTTTTTCAAACAAAGTAAGCTCGCACGATATTCTTTATTTTCATTTCTCTCCACATCTCGTAGTGACATAGTTCTTATATTTCTAATCGTTTTCTTTTGTTATTGTTCGTTTATTAGTAATTAAATAGTTAAATAATAGATAACAGATAAAATATTAAAATGTTCCTATATAAGATACAATATTAATGGAATCACTCAAATTTTATAATTATTTCAAATAATTGTTTTATTTACATGACGATTGTAACACAAATTATTTTCAACAATAATCAAGTTTTTATAAAAGAAATGCTAATATTATTGTCACAATTACATTTCAAACGTTTAGAATTATTGCATTATTATATAATTATATGCAAACGCTATCATTCTGTTGATATTCTCAATTCCAATATTATAAAATATTTCATGTATAAATAATACATTTTATTATTATAAATATTACCTTATTCATAACCGACATTAAGTCATAATACTGTACAAATTAATATAAGATTAGAAGCAACCTTTGTAAATGCGATTATATACTTATTTGTTTATAAAATTATTGTCCTAGCATTAGTAGATGATATCAGTAAATAACGTTATTCAAAATAGCTTGTGATAATTTATGTACACATAAATACTGTAAAAAATTATAAAAATGCTGTATTAAATATTAATTTAGAAATAAAATATATATATTAAAGTAACTCAAAAACAGTATTTTTTAATAATAAAAAATAATAGTTCTACATCTACTATAAATTCTTTCTGTTACTTATACGTTTAATTATTCTACAATGTACGAAGTTCAAAAGAAACTTCGTTATCTAATTATCTTCGCCCATTCCATTCATATGAGCACAAATATATTTTATATACTATACGGAAGACAAATTTATTAGGTTTTTAATATCAAAATGTCGAATTTCTAATCTAAAAGTTTAAAATATTTTAATTATGAATGAAATGAAACGTATGTACTTAATGTTAAATGTACCATCAAGTTTATACAAATATTGCTTTATTATGGTTATTCGGTTTAATACCGATTAGTTATAAAATTATTACACGAAAAAAGAAAATCAATTATTAATAAAATAATAACGTACTATATTTTTACATTTACATCGTATACAACTTCGATGTATAATAATATAATGTATAAATAATAATATATTAATGTATTATAAATAAAAAGTCTAAATATTTTGATTAAAATGACATTTTATAATGATTCATGTCACACAAATATACTTGTACTCGCTACATACGTTGGTCTCTATTATTGTCTTTACAATGGTACTGTCGCGTACAAAATGCATTTTTTTTTATTTTTTACATATATTATATTTTTAATAAATGTAATCAACAATGCAATGCCATGATTTCTCAATTATTTCTCATACAAACATCTTATTATAACTATATTTCGATTTACAAAAATAATACTAAAGATATATCATCAAAAATAAAATTAAAACTTTTTAAATGCTATAAATGAGTGCTGAACTGCATTTATATAAGCTTACAAAATGATATTTTGGAGTTGATAGGTTACCTGATATGACAATTTCGATATCAATAAAATGTTTCATTTTTAGAGTAGGCAGAGGGAAATTAGTGTTAAGACACTTCGTTCCCCATTTCAATAATATGTAATTATAAGAAATTATTATATTAGCTTGTGTACCATTGTATATTGTATAATGTAAACATCGTGTAAAAATTAAATATATTTATTGTCGTTTTTTACAATTATTATATTTCCCAATTTTTTAAAATCTAAAATGATTTCTTCATTTTTAGTTTTCTTCTCTTTCATAGTACTGATATAAAAAGCTTCATATTTTTTTATTATATTATAGATATTACATCGAAACTAACCTTTTAATTATATTATGAAGCTGTTTTAGTAAATCATATGGGCTTACAAGATAAGGTCTTACATAAAAATATTGATAGAAATTAAAATTACAGTCATATAACATAAATTAATAAGCATTGTTACAAAATTTATTTTTAGCCTGAGCTACTTATGTGTAACGACTGTTTTTTTTTATTTATCAACAATCTCAACATTGTACAGACTACAGCTTACAACAATATTCAATAATTTAAAATTCAACAGCCATTTTGTTATCACCTAATTATGAAAATAATAAACTAACTACATACATCCCGTTGACAATACATGTAAAAAAAATCTTATTTTCAAATATATTATTAATGTAACATACTCAATTTTATTGTCGAGTTCAGTTTTACTTGATACATTTACAATTACTTATCAAAAAAATGTATATAATAAATGTATGTTATATATACCAAAAAAATAATAATTTAAATATAAAATTTAATTTAATGAACTTAGACTTTGAATTAGATTATCAATATTCGTAAAGAGCCCCACTCGACCCCCCACAATACATACAAAATAATTTATAAAAATGTCAATTTTATAATAATAATAAAATTAATAAGATGAGTGTATAAAGGAGCGGCATTATTATAGACATAGAAACGAGGCGGTCCGGACGGCCGCACCTTCTGTTTTTCGGTCCTTTGGGCGTATTCATTGTGGCTGTTGTTCGATGGACTGTAGGCGTTAGTGTTGTAGAAATTGAAGTTCATATATGATAAATCCAAGCTGTTCTGGTTTCTGTCCGTCTTGTGTCGTTTTGGTGGACGCGTCGTAGCGATCGTCGTTCGTTCTGTTGTTGTCGTCGTCGTCGTCGTTGTTGTTGTCGTTGTGGTTGTTGTTGTCTTTTGTGGGGTTTCTGTTGATATTGAGAGAGGAAATGTTTAGTGTATTATTTTAATACTTTCAAAATAATGTTGTTTATAGATAAAAAAATATTTTTAAAATAATATTTAATTTAACATTATTATAAGTAATTTTGTTCGTAACAGTATTTTATAATTGAACACACTGAAAATTGCATTTGCAGAGATTGCAGAGCATTTTAGTTTCAACTTTGATTTTACTATCTAAAATTAATTACATTTTTTGCATTTACCCATAGTAAATATAAGAAGAAAACATATCAAATATTTCTTTTTAAAACGTAAATTCTTCATTTAAAAATATTTCAAAACGAATCTTCGTATTAAAAATATTTTAATACGAAGAATTATAACATAGACATAACTACTCAGAAAATATTTTTATAGAATGTAATATATAAGTAAATTTTAATAAAATATGGATATTCAACAAACCTTTTAACGTTATGGTAGCATTAGCCTTCCCGTACGCGTTGCTTGCAGCGCAAGTGTACTCGCCGAAGTCATTTTTCTTGAGACGATTAATCGTCAGGTTCATTCGCATCGCATATTCATTCAGGAAATCTTCGGAAATAATGTATTTCGAGCTGTTTAATAGCTTGGCACCTACGGAAAATATATAAAATATATATTATTTTAAAATCCAATGAAAAATGTACAAAATATAAATTATTTGATATATTTTGAGGTCAGTCGTGGTGAAGCGGCACGAGGTGTGACTGTAAAACCGACTGGTTCTGGGTTTGATCCCCACTCGAGGAGATGAAATATTTACTTAAATTTATATTACCATTTCTTCACTCTGGTGTCGAGGCAAAGCGTGGCGGTGAGTTCTGCCACTCAACACGCAATGCCTCCAGAATTCGGCAGAAAGTGGGGAACGGAGTATCTTAGTACTAGGTCCCCTCTGCCTACCCTGCTGTGTGCGGGATACAGCGTGAAGCTTAAAAAAATACATATGTCTTTTAACAAAATATAAGAAATATTGGCATAAGTACCTACAAGTTTTATAGTATCATTCTAAATGTTTAAAGAATTATTCTTTTTATTCTTTTTAGTTTTATGTTTTATACAACACTGATAAACTCTTAGTTGTTATACTGTGGCTATAGAACAATATGTTAAACATAAGGGATCTTTACACGAAATTCTTCCACATGACGAATTCCCTACCTAAGATACGAATAACACGAAAAACGAAGACTAAAATAAAAAGGAGGATCAATATATATAGATATATAATATTTTCTGATATATGTATATGTGCATGTGTAAGGGTGTACAAAATGGTATAAAATATTGAATAGTAATGCCAAAACCAGTTTATAAATATACTTTAATGTCAGAATACCTTTGTCGATCAAAAATAAAAATACATATAAAAAGAGTAAAATTCTATTTTAATCTACATTTTTTTTAATACTTCTATAATTTATATATATTTTTATAAATTTCAATTTCGTTAAATAAGTTTGAGCAGATATGTACTTATAAATCACAAGGGATCACATATCTGCGACCTACAAACACAGTAAAATTCAATGACCTCATTCAAGAATTATTAAAATTTGGTTTACCGTAACATTTTTATTACACACACTTCAAAAAAATCATATCGCGTACATACATACATATGTAATAAAATCAGCTTCACGCTGTATCCCGCATACAGTAGGGTAGGCAGAGGGAACTTAGTGTTAAGCCACTCCGTTTTCCACTTTTCGCCGAGTTCTGGAAGCATTGCAGGTAGAATGGCGGAATTCAAAGCCGTGCTTTGCCTCAACTCCAGATCACCTCGATTTCCTCGAATGGGGATCGAACCCACAACCATTCGATTACAGTCACACTTCGTGCCACACCACGACTGGCCTTATATTTTTTATAATTTACATACATATGTAAATTATTCAAGAAAAAAAAAGAATAAAAGCTTTTACCGGATTGCGATTTCCCTCGCTGCCACATAGTGAGTGACTTCGGCGACGCTTCCACGTAGCACTGCAAAGTGACTTGCATGTCCGATGAGCGCCACACAATCAAACTTACTACTTGCACTATCGGCGCAACTAGGTCGAACAAAAAATACACGTATCATAACAAAGAAATAAAATATTTTTTATATACATTTGAAGCCGTTGTGGCTCGGTGACACGATGGTGTGATTGTAAACAAAAAGTGTCAGTTGTGAGTTCGATTCCCACTCGGGGGAAGGAAATATTTAATATTTTCACTTCTTCACGCTGTATCCCGCAAACAGCAGGGTAGACAGACGGAACCTAGTGTTAAGACACTCCGTTCTCCCGCCAAGTTCTGGAGGCATTGCGTGTTGAATGGCGGAACTCAACGCCGCGCTTTGTCCACCAGAGCGAAGAAATGAAAATATAAATGTAAATAAATAATTAATTTCCTCGTGGGGGGATCGAACCCACAATCAGTCGATTTTACAGCCACACAGAGTTCCGCCACTCAACATACAATGTCTCGAAAAAAAGAATGATAAGCGCTTGTTCAGGAATAATATAAAATAAACAAAGCAATAATGAATAAATGACGACTTGATTTAGCTTTGCCTTGTTATCAGAGCGAGGAAATGAAAATATGGAACAATTCCTTCACAATATTTTTTTCCTTTTAATGTGTTAAAATAACAATACGTACAATATACGGAAACTTCGTAGCGTCTGCTCTTCGTCGGCGGGATCCCGTTCGCAGCAATACAAAGGTAAGTGCCCATATCGGTCCTCTTCAGGCTTTTCAGCGACAACGTTGTGCCCACGTAGTTGTCCATTACTAAGAATAGATTAATGGATTTATTTAAATATATATCTGTATTTTGGCTCAAGAGTAGTTTTCACATTTTCTTACATTTTAATATATTTAGCTATCTGTTATATTGGTTCATACAATGCAATTTTTGTGTTTATAATTTTGAACCTGACACAAACAAAATGTAGAGTTGGAAAAATCTATCGGTTAAGGGTTATAATGTACCCCTTTGTTATGTAACCTTTTAATTTTATATTTATTACATGTCTGTATAAGTGCAATAAAGAAAAAATAAATCAAAATCAGCTTCACGCTGTATCCCGTACACAGCAGGGTAGACAGAGGGAACATAGTGTTAAGACACTCAATTCCCCATTTAACGTCGAATCCTGAAGGCATTGCAAGTTAAATGACGGAAGTCTTCGACACCAAAGCGACGAAATATAAACTTAAATAAATATATAATTTCCTCGAGTGGGGATCAAACCCACAACCAGTCATGTTAAGAATATATAATATAATTACCAGAAATATAGAATCAAGAAAAGAACGAATAACAAATAAATAATTTCGCGGTAATCTATTTCAATTACTTTGACCAAGACCTTGATCTTGTTTTATTATATAACTAAATTAACTAACCGAATATTTTTTTTGTAATATTACAAAAATCTAATTCGGTAATAACCAAAAATACTAATTTAGATACATATAAATTATTGGAAGTATTATCAATAGATATTATTTATAATAGTATTTTTGTGTCTTAACACTAGGTTCCCTTTGCCTACCCTGCTGTATGCGGGATACTGCGTGAAGCTGATTTTTTTTTTAGAGTTTCATACTTCAAAAAATAAAACTTAGTTGTCCGCCTGTTTATCTGTCAAGACCATTTATATCTCAATAATGCGTGGATGTATCAAGCTGAAAGGAGACGGATAATCTTGGGCCCAAATGTAAAGAGTTTTTAAATTTAGAATTACAATAACAGCACAATTGACAATCTGGAAGCGGAGATAAATAAGAAAAATAGTTTTAGATAATTAATCGATATAAATAATCGATTAAAGTACTACGAAAATAAAATATTTGCCCATTTTAATTGAGTATTTTAACGCACTTATTAGGGCATAAAATTACAGTATAAATAAAGAACCTATCATTTTAATACTAAGAAAACAAAAGAAATTCATTTCAATTGATTAAAATCAACCATATTTTAAATGACAGATGTGACAGCCGATTGACACCTTGTCTAATGATTTTTGTATTTTTTCGCTTCACTCCCTTCGTTCGTATCGAGACATTTTGAGTCTTCTTCTTCTTTCCCGTTCGTTTGTTCATTTTCAACGACTGCTACTTTTTTCATGGATTTTTCCCAGTAATTAGTAAAATTTTATAGAAGTTGATTATGCTGTGAACTTAACCTCTTTTACCAAATCACTAATAACTCAGCTCTCAGCTTATCAAATTTGACAGAATTTTCATGGAAGTATGAAATTTGGCATATCGTGAAAACTTACAATACAAATAAAGAAAAAAAATCCGAAAAGTGAAAATTTATAGATATTTCATAGAAATATATAATTACAAGCCTATATTTATAGTTAATTTCATACAAAATGAGTGCACTCATTAATCATCAAACTTAAGTTTGTTATTTTTTGTTAGATATATTTCCAATTACAATCCTGAAATTGGTACGGAAGCCCCGGTGCGCGAGTCCGACTCGTACTTAACCGGTTTTTTTAAATAGGGCACGAAGAAACCTTTTTAATATGGAATCATAGTTGGTTGCTTACAAATAAGCGGTTTGAATTTATAATGGCCGATTCCTTTAGGATTTTGCGTATTACGTGACAGTCGACTATCAAGGTAAAACAAACATTAGAAAAAATAATAGCCTTAAATTGGTATTAAAGCCTACCAGTTTAAGTGAGCTCGAACTCCAGACCTCATTTTTACAGAACCCTCAGAAGCCCTTCTCGCACTTGTTTTTTAGCTTTACGCTGTATCTTGTACATGTCTGGGTAAGCAGTTGAACCTGGGAAACTAATGTTAAAACACTCTGTTTCCATTAAGACATTTTTGTTCCTCCCTGTTCTGGTTCGGTTTCCGTTAATTAGAATGACAAAAAAAATAATTTAATGTGCACAACGTTATAAAATGTAACGTATATAAAACATTTTTTTAAATTTCAGCCGAAATCGTAAAAACAAGCTTAAAAAGAATAAATTGTGCTAACTGATGCTAAAAGTAAAATAAAATTAAATTTACAATTTACACATTTCATTGCAATTGAATGTATTTGAATATTGATTTTTATGTTATAAAACTAATATGTTTGTTTCGTTAAACGCTCTAATAGCTTAAAATACTGGTTCAAATTGAAAAATATTTTTAAAATTAAAATTAAATAAAATCAGCTTCACGCTGTATCTCGCACACAGCAAGGTAGGCAGAAGAAACCTAGTGTTAAGACACTCCGTTCTCCACTTTCCGCCGAATTCTGGAGGCATTTTGTCACGACACCAAAGCGAACAAATGAAAATATTTAATATAACATATCCTCGAGTGAAAATCGGACAACCCATAACCTATCGCGCTTATAGTCACATGCTTGTGCACCAGCGCCACGGCTTCTTTTCTATTCTACCCACTATACCTGCAGTCAGAGATACCTTGGGCAAGAACATGTTATATAGTACAAACAAATCAGTTGTTTCTTTTTATCCACTAGGGTTATGCAGTAGATGAAAACCAGTAATTTTCTTACGAATTTTATAAATGTGAACGTTTATGAAGATGGATTTACATAGACGTAGATGATACGTATAGTACGTATCGTCTATAAATAATATACAAATAATAATATATACAAAAAGGTACACATAAAAATTATACATGTTAAATAAATAATAAATATCGACGATGCCGGACTGTTAGCCATGGAAGCTTATCACGAAAAGCTGATATATGATCGATTTTTTTCAGCCCAAATATATATCTGATGTAGATTTTGTAGACGCTCAAGCTTATCTAGACGTTCTTGTGATAAGTCGATGTAACAAATGTCGGCATAGACAATAATAGGAAAAGGAGAGAAGTGGTTAATAATATTTTTGTTCTGATTGGCAGGAAATTTTTCCATTTCTTTAGAGATCCCATTGAAGCAAATAAATGAAAAAATAGCTAAAGATTTAGTAATAATAATTATAAGCGGGCGAACCCCCATGTTTTCGTTAGTATATACATAAAAATCCATTACCAATTGGAAATATTTTTTCTATGATAATACTAAATTTTTGGGAATGAAAAGAGTAAGCAAAATAAGCATCCTGAACGAGCTAAATAAATGGTGAATAAATTCTGGTGCTAAAGTGAGTAACGGTATCACCACCACCTGTGACGGTTATTTATCACTTGTAATCACACTGCAAAATTAATTGCAAATATAATTACCATATGTTGGGATTAAAAATTGCGTACATTTCCATCATAAGCCTCGTGCTTCGTGAGTACGGTTATTTGTAAATGTAGAATGTAATACAATAATTTAAGAACTTATTTTAGAAGCTAAGTAATTTTAATAATTAAGATATGTATATTATAA
>JAATLQ010034532.1:12924-23309 GCA_013421005.1 Heliconius erato x Heliconius himera
GAAATGGAAATATAAATTTAAGTAAATATTTCATCTCCTCGAGTGGGGATCGAACCCACAACCAGTTGGTTTTACAGTCATACTTCGTGCCGCTATGCCACGAAATATATTGTTTATATACATATATTGTAAATATAAAAATATGGGATCGGGTTTTTTTTTATATAAAAAAAGGTAATAATTAATACAAATATTCAAAATTCTAATAAATACCAGGCAGTCATTGTATGCTGATATTAAACGGATGTATCGATGGTATATCATGCTAACGGAAACAACAAGATATTAAGGTTATAAAAAATGTAGCGTTAGTTTCTATTATCGCTATCGATAAATGTACATTCACAACAAAAAAAAATAGAGAATACATATTATGAAAAATCACATAAAGTAAAATATGTGTGTGAGATACATTTTTTTACCAGTAACTTACTAAAAAATCAATAATTAAATCAGTTTCACAGTGATCCCGTACACAGCAGGGTAGGCAGAGAAAACCTAGTATTAAGACACTCCGTTCCCTACTTTCCGCCGAGTTTTTGACGCATTGCGTTGAGTGGCGGAACTCAACGCCGCGCTTTGCCTCGACACCAGAGCGAAGAAAAGAAAATATAACTGTTTCACTTAATATTTCACTTCTTCGAGTAGGGATCGAATCCACAACCAGTCGGTTTTACAGTCACACTTTGTGCCCCTGCGCCACGACGCTATTTCTACAATATATAAAACAAGTGAACTAACATATTTGGGATCAACTAAAACTTTAACTTGCTAATAAATAGCATCAACGGCGAAGCGATGCTAAAGTAACATCGGCAAGACGTGAACTATATAAGAGCTAATTACCGTAGTGTTTTGATATTCGATATAGACCGACATAAGGTTCGGGTGAATTGCCTTAATGATTTTTTTTATGTACCAAAATCCTGTATTTCTTTGGCTCCGAATTTAATAACAGATTTTTAAATAAGTTAAGATTCCTGAGATATTTGAAATGTATAAATAATAAGATGCAACTAAAATAATGTACGAAAAGTTTAATCCTTCACCACACTAAACTTTGTATAAGTTGTTTCACTTAAGATCCGTCTTCTGAGTCTTCGTAAATCTTAGTTTCGCTTGAGATTATAAAGATTAATCACACTCTGAACTTTAAAAGTAGCTTACAAATGAAAAATTTAAAATAATATAAAATTGTTACTGAAATACAAATATATTCTCCTGTAATATCTTATTTTTTTTGTTATTACATTACATTACATTAGCTAAGTTTTTTTTTACATTATTACAAAATATTAATTAGATACTAGTTAAGAGTTACTTTCATGTTCTAATAATATTTTAAAGACAATATCAATAAATTAAAAACTATCATAGAACTTTTTTGGTTGAGGCCAGTCGGCACGAGGTGTGACTGTAAAACCGACTAGTTGTGGGTTCGATCCCCACTCGAGGAGATAAAATATTTACTTAAATTTATATTTCCACTTCTTCGGTCTGGTGTCGAGGTCAAGCGCGGCGTTGAGTTCTGACACTCGACACGCAATGCCTCTAGAATTCGGCAGAAAATGGGGAACGGAGTGTCTTAACACTAGGTTCCCACTGCCTACCCTGCTGTGTGCGGGATACAGCGTGAAGCTGATTTATTTGATTTATTTTATTTAATGATGGAACTTTTTTATTTTTGAGCTTTATTGCATTTATACTAGCCCCGACCAATATTTTTTCTTATATATCTTCCATTTATACACAACGATCAGTTATATTTTTACGATATGTATACAATTTATGTAATATAGTAATGTATACATTTTAATAAAACAAATCGCAAATTCAAATATTTATAATAAGTAGTTCTTAAATACATATTAGTATCTTTATTAAAAAAAATTGACTAAGTGCGAGTCGGAATCGTCTACACATTGGACGGGAAAAACTTAAGTTCATAATTTGAAATCTATAAATAAAAATTTCTTATGATTTTTTTTCTATGAAAATCTATAAATTTTCACATGTCGAATGTTTTCCTTTAATTGTATATTGTAAGTTTTCACTACGAGCCAAATTTCATGACTGCGGGCCCGTGGGAAGTACCCTATAGGTTTAATTTCGCAGCAAGTTGCATATAAAATGCAACAAAATCGATGTATAAAAGCTCGTAAATTTTTCTTTGCTACAAAGGACTATTGACCTGAACTAAAACTAAACTAAACTAGCTTCACGCTGTATCCATGTCATACTGACCTAGCACTCCCTCGTAACCAGCTTCGCACAGTTACGACCCATCCGTTCAAATCACCACATATTGTTAATTTTTCATTCCCTCTAACGCTACCTGTAACGTCCCTGACACTTTTCCAAAACTCGTCATGAATAAGAATACTCTTGTCATATCCAGCTTGAGGCGATCCCAAAGCAGTCTCGGGTTGATCGCCTTGTATTTTACCGCTGTACTAACCAATCAAGAGAACATCTACACCTTGGCAGCCCCGCTCGCTGTCTGACCTGAATAGATCTGAATAGTTGATATTAATTTCAGCTTCTTGATAGACGAACAAACGGACAACAAAGTGATCCTATAATGATTCTGTTGTTTTGAAATATGGAACCCTAAAACTTCATTTAAAAATAAAAAAGTAAGTAATAAAAGATGATACACGCTATGAATTTTATATCATAGAATAATAATTAACACATTTTACAATTATCCATTATTTATGCAAGGGCAATCCATAAAGGAAAAACCACGTTAGCGCAAAGCGCCAACAACGGTGAGGCGTTGCCAAACCGATGTTCGCCAGATGTAAACTATCCGAGGGTAATTCACTTATACGAGCCTTTTGATACCCAATGCTGATACTGACCGCAACGACCAATCGATTTGTATTGGATATTAAAATAAAATTATGATTCAACGTATTTGTAAGTATTTTAGATATTTTTTTCGGAGCGTAAAAGTAATCTAAACGCTCAAATAATATTTTATCATTTTAAAAGAGATAGCCAGAAGCGATATTTTCCCGCTGTTTTACATTTATTTAATATTTTACATGAAAAATCGTCATTTTTTGAAATCATAGAGATTAAAATAGTATATATAGTAAGAACTAAAAAATCTATAAAACTTAGTAGTCTATTATAAAATTTTAACATTAATTAAATTGAATTCGATATAGACATTTCTTATCTGATTGAATGTGAAGGTATCAGATACATATTCTACAACGGAAAACATTTATATTTCTTACAGAAATGTTTCCTAGGTCTGTTACGACATGGAACGCTGTTATAGATTGCAAAGCCCAAATTCTTTAAATATCCGGAAATGAAGAACATTATATAACCAGCTTCCTCTGTTCTCTCCTTAGATAAATTGTGAAAAATAGAAAATTTTAAACATACATTGAACTTTTATTTGTGAGATCAATAAACAATATATTAACATTAAAATTAAAAAATAAAAAAATTAAATTAGCTTCACGCTGTATCCCGCAAACAGCAGGGTAGGCAGAGGGAACCTAGTGTTAAGACACTCCGTTCCCCACTTTCTGCCGAATTCTGGAGGCATTGCGTGTTGAGTGGCAGAACTCAACGCCGCGCTTAACCTCGACACCAGAGCGAAGAAATGGAAATATAAATTTAAGTAAATATTTCATCTCCTCGAGTGGGGATCGAACCCACAACCAGTCAGTTTTGCAGCCACACCTCGTGCCGCTGCGCCATGACCGGCCTCAACCTCCTATATTAACATTAAACATATTTTTATTAAGTTAGAGAGTAAAACTAGAAATAATAATTACTAAAAATAATAAATATAAAATATAAATATGTTAATATTTCTGTAAACAACACGAACAATTAAACAAAGTTTTCCTACAAAATGTATCATAAATAGAAGTCTAGGCATTCTATTTGTAACGAAAACGAGCTACGATGAATAAGTCAATTACGAACGTTAGCTTTTGCACACAGGATACCATGTTGGTGTATCGGTAATTATATTACTGGCGACGTTTTAACGTTGTTAAAAATTATATCAAGGCTAAACGTTTCAGCTATTTTGTTAATCGATTTCTTTTTTGAAAAGGATAAGGTTCTGTATTAGTTTAAAAAAAAATCTCCGAATTTTTTGGACCGATTGTAAAAAATCTTTTTTTATTTGAAACGGCGTATTTTCCTATAGCTCCTATTGCCATCAAGTCAGAATCTGATCATAGAATATCATGAAAACCTTCAAATTTTATATGCAGGTACTATGTGTTTCATATAATTTCTAGTAATAATCATAATACCCAGCTGTGATAGTTAGGTATTTGAAATTTCACAGATGACCTATCTGTTGCCGCTATAAAAGCAAAATATAACATTTAAAATATAATAAATATTTAACAGGACTCTCATGGAACAGGCGCAATTTTATTTAAATGTGTGGGAAAGAAAAGTCACATTAAGAGATACTAAATAATAAAAAATATAATTAAAAAAACTGGACAAGCGTGAGTCATGCCTGCCTAACGAGGGTTTCGTATAAAAATTGGAGGTCTCGAGCTTTTCCTGAAATTTAAGCTTAGTTTAGCCAAAGCCTTTTCATATATTCTTTAAGTAAATGTAGATACGAGAAACACGAGTTTTGCAGAAATATAAGGGACCGTAGATTTGAGTATATGGCTTGAATTTCTCTCAAAAAGAAGAATCGAAGAACTCAATATCTCCAAGTGTTCCGAAGATAGGCTTGACAGACATACCGACAGACGGACAACATAGTGATTTAAAAAGAAATCCTTCCTTTTTCTTTAAAAGGTACAGAAAAATATCGAATTCAAATATAGTGGATTGATTTGGTTTTATTTTTTATTTGATTTTACTGAAATTTTTAATTTATGCCTCATTTTTAAATAGATAGAGACCGTCGCGCTTGGCGCTCCGTTCTCTCTGACTACCCCGCTAGGGATAAAGCGTGAAGCTAAGTTAAGTTAAGTTTAAATAGATTCAGGATATATTCAAAAGTAGCAGAAATATTTTCGTCGTATAAAGTCATAAACTTTATAAGATGACGACGTCGTGACACAGGGGCATAAGTGTGCGACTGTAAACGCGACGATATTTAATATTTGCAATTCGTCGCTTTAGTAACGAAGCAAAATATGACGTTGACTTCCGCCATAAGCAATGCCGCGAGAATTCGGTGGAAAGTGGGAAAAATGGAAACACTTAATGGGAACGGAGTGTTTTAAGGCTAGATTCCAAGGTTACCTATCTGCTATGTGCGGGATACATGCGTGAAGCTAAAAAAATAATAAAGCATTTTAAAAAAAAATCTGGTGTTTGGTGAAAGCTTTAAAAAAATTATGTCTAAACAGCAGGGTAGGCAGAGGGAACCTAGTGTTAAGACACTCCGTTCCCCACTTTCTGCCGAATTCTGGAGGCATTGCGTGTTGAGTGGCAGAACTCAACGCCGTGCGTGCCCTCGACACCAGAGCGAAGAAAAGGAAATATAAATTTAAGTAAATATTTCATCTCCTAGAGTGGGGATCGAACCCACAACCAGTCGGTTTTACAGTCACACCTTGTGCCGCTGCGCCACGACTGGCCTCAAAGATTCCCTCTAGTAAAAATCAAGCTCACAATCATTGCGTTTCTTACTTTCCGCGTCCGCATAATATGTATTATAATACATATATTCTATAACAACTTTTTATAACTACACACAGGAAAAATAATATTTACACGATACTGACTTTTTATTAAAAATGTATTGTATTTCTGATTAAAACCTAACATACACCGGAATAGCGCACCTTTTAATTAAAAGAAATTTCTTCTTTCATACACTCGTAATATGTACCAGGTACTTACAAAGGAGCTACAATCGACGTGTCTACACAATTAAAAACATGTTGAAATAGTTTAATTTGTTCATATAAAAAGTAAGAACAAGAGTATTAGGCTTTTGTAATCTATGTAAGAAAATTTTGCAACACAAATTGGAAATTTTGTAGCATGGAAAAAGTTGAGATTTTTGTAGCATTAACATGATGTCCTAGCGCGCTATGACAAAATAAGAAAATTAGATGCAAATCTCTTTTTTAAGATTCTAAGCAATTTTCTGATTGTCATTAATATTTTGGATATAAAACAAATGCACCATTGCACCACTGACACCATACAGCCTTACTGAATGAGATGGTTGATGGCTTTAGCTTCACCTTTGTTTCTCTCATATATACAGGATATACAGAAGAAATTAAAAATTAGAATGGATTTCATAGGCATTTCGTGTTGAGTGGCGGAACTCAACGCCGAGCTCTGGCCTTGGTGCCAGAGCGAAGCGAAATGAAATTATTAATAAACAATAATTAATTTAATGAAAATATTCATTCATCACGACATTCGAGCGGAGATCGATCACACAGTCATCGCGTTACAGTCACACCTTGTGCCCCTGCATCACAACGTTGGAATCTATTCTTAAAACACTCCCTTTAAGACACTTTCATTTTGCGCTTTCCGCCGATTTCTCGAGACATTGCTTATGGCGGAACTCAACGTCGCTTTTGCTTCGTTACGAAAGCGAGGAATTGTAAATATTAAATATTTCACTACCCCGAGTGGGAATCGAACACAAAACCATCACGTTACAATCACACCTTGTGCCCCTGCGACACGACGTCCTCTAAATAGAACAAAAATTATATTTCACCACCTGTTCAGCATATATCTATCAATTTTAGTGTAATATAAACCAACGCAAATGGTATGAGCATTTCGAAACAAAATTTCGTGAATTCACCAAGTTGCTCTTAATTAAGCATTGCTAATCCGGCGTAGTTTAATCAAAACATTGCCCCGGCATTCGGCGTTTAGCGTTGACTGTCAAATTAAATTTAAATGGTAACAATTTATAACTTTATTATGGCACACGACCCACGATCCTAAATCTCGGGCGAAAACGTAAAATACTGCGTTGCGTACAGTTGACGAAAGATTTGGTATATATTTTTGCGGCAAAATGGTCTTTATGGTGAAAATAATAAGAATCCATATGTTGTATATTTGTATGTCGTTATATCAAAAGCGCCTGCACGGAATTGTGTTTTATTAACGGGTTATAAAGTTTGAACGGTACACGTCGTTGGCAACTTGTTAGTAGATTCGTCCAGGCTTTAGCCATTTACCGTCATTATTACTCACTAGCTAATTGTTTTCCAATTTTATAATGGGAAGGACTACTTATATCTTAGTTCTCTTACATTTTTTAATAGTTAGGAGATCGTCGACGCGATGCTAAACTCTAAATGTGATTGTTAGTGGCCTTGACCTAAAGTAAAAATAATATACAAATTCTTAAGAAACATAATAAATCAATATTTAAATCATATACACCTCCACACTCTGTTAAGGCAAACCGTGGCCTTAAGTTTCCCCACGGGACACAAAATAAAATAATATATCATAAAAAAGTAAGAAGTCCATCAAAAAAAGTAAGAAACGTACTGTCTTAACACTAGTCTCCCTATGCATATTTGCAGGAAGAACTAAAAATGCACAAATATATTTTTTTAAATAAGTGTATAATGTATTAGTACATTTTATTTTTACATTCGTAAAGGTTTGGTTTTATAATAATCTTTTATGAAAATAGAAGTAATAGCTGAATGTTTTTAAACTAGATGTCGTATTTATCTATCATTTCAATTCATATTTTACGAAGCAAAATATTTTTTATAAAGTTTACGTTACGCGAGAAATTAAAAATGTTAAAAAATATATATATACGTAACAAAATTTAATTAAATAACAATCCTTTTATTCCAAACTAGCGACCCGCTCGCTCGCTTCGTCCGTTTGAACTATACAATTATTTATTTACTAATCTAAATTACTTTCTGTTTCTAATGATTCTAGTGGTTTTTAAGTGCAAGAAAGGTTATGTTAGAATTTGTTTTAACTTAAAAATAACTAACCTAACCTAACCTGTATTTAAAAACCCCCAAATCTGTAGCCGTGATCATTCTTGTAATTTCAAAATACAAATAATATATGCGAGAATAAAGATATTTTTTTTTATTTTATTTAAAAAAAAAATTAAATAAATCAGCTTCACGCTGTATTCCGCACACACCAGGTTAGGCAGAGGGAACCTAGTTTTAAGACACTCTGTTTCCTATTTTTTGCCGAATTCTGGACGCAGAACTCAATGCAGCACTTTGCCTCGACACCAGAGCGAAGAAATGGAAATATAAATCTAAATAAATATTTCATCCTCTCTAGTGGGGATCGAAAAGACACCCTTGTTCCTCACTTTACATCGAATTCTCGAAGCATTGCGTGTTGAGTAGCGGAACTCAACGGCGTCTATACGTCATGTATAGATTAATAAAATACAACATATAATCCCAATCACTATATCAACAGTAATTTCAAAGTTTACTTCAACTTAAATTCGCGTACACACAAAGTCCATACAATAATTACATATACGAACGCTTTGTGACGTTTCGTAATATCTCAGTTAATTAACTCGACGCCGACGTCCGCCCAACACCGTCGCGTTCGCGTTGGAGATAACTAATTGTAATTAACTAATCACACACGTCTCTCGGTGTGATTAATTATGTGTCGTTTAAGTGTATCCCTGTGACACATATTGATAATGTTTTTTTTTTAGGAAAAGTACGAATATGAATAATTTTAATAATTATTAGACTTAGTTGTGGCGCTGGTTTACAAGAATGTACTGTGTGTAGGTGGGTTTCTCTTTCATTTCATCGGTCTGTCGTCGAGGAAAAGCGCGGCGTTAAGTTCCGCCAATCAACACGCTATGTCTCCAGAATTTGGTGGAAAGTATTAATAAAAAGAGGGGAGAGAAGTGTTAATGAGAGCGAAATGTCTAAGCACTAGGTTCCCAGGTGCCCTCTGCCTTCCCGGGACACAGCGTCTAATGTTTTTTTGGTAGTACTTAATTTATACTGTGTTTAATTTTTCATGACACAGGTCCATAACGGAACACATAGCGTTATACTTTTTGTTTTTAATTGAATGATACAAAAATAAATAAAAGCTTTTAATGTTTTTTATCTTGTACTAATAATGTGTAAGTGGTAAGATCTCTATATGTATTATAGATATTTCATGTAAAATAATTTACGAATGTAACTCTGAAAACAGTTATATTCAAAGTAGTATTTAATCCTACTATACACACAAATGTGAAAGTTTGTGACGATGGATGGATGTTTGTTCCATTTTCACGCAAAAACTACTGAACGAATTTAGATGAAACTTTACAATTATATAACTTATACATCAGAATAACACACTGGCTAGTTTATGTAAAAAAAAACTATAATATTTCAATAAATTTAAGTTGAATGAAGAAGAACGTGCTCATCTGGTTTGGGCACGTCGAAAGAATGAGTGATGAAAGAATGGCAAAAAAGATTTATGACGGAAAAGTGAGCAGTAAGAGAGGTAGGGGGAGAGCTCGGTTGACCTTCGAAAACACAATATCAAAGATACTGGGGGAAGGACATGAGGATCCCCGGAGGGCATGTATGAAGAGGTTGATGACAGTGGACGAAGCGAAAGAGGTATATAGAGACCGTAGTGTTTGGCGCTCCGTACTCTCTGACTTCCTCGCTAGGGATAAAAGGTGAAGCTAGTTATAGTTTTAAATTTAAGCAGGCAAAGCTGCGTTTTGATCACTAACTTGAGTTGTTTTTTAATATTACAAACGATTTTTAAATCACAAAAACTATCAAAATAAAATCTCTTAATAATGAATTATCATTTCTGTATAATATATCCATATACAAACACTAACTTAATTATAAGCATCAACGGTTTGCTTGTTAAAAACTAACAAAGAAATGGAACACAAGGAAACCGACCGCCGCGCCGTTTGGGCGGCAATCCTTATTTGTCGAAGCGTGTATAACATGTCCAATTAATACTAAGGCAACGCGCCCCCACCCTGCAACTATTACGTACACCCTCTGTTTACCCACGACCGCGAGTCTTTTGTTTACGCTTAATGGCTTAAATAAAACGGGTCAAATTTGCAAAATGGTCGCTCTGGAAGGTTTTAAATACATAAAAACACCAATCCAATTTGCACTCTAACTTCAGGTGGGTAAAGCATAAATTCCAATTCCACATAAATACTATTAAAACGAGAACGCGCGTATGTGCTCGTACAAGCGAGGCCGTAATCGGTTCAAACTCTTGTCTTTTCACCTCTTATTCTAGGGTGGGAATGCTGTTACAACTGTAAAAGATAACAACTCGAGCCGATTTTCACTTAGCCGTGCCATTTAATTTCCTGACCGAAACCCCGATTGTTACATCACTTTGTTTAAGCTGTAATTGAGTTCTTTGGGAGCGTT
>JAATLQ010034533.1:0-23312 GCA_013421005.1 Heliconius erato x Heliconius himera
TTTTAAGTGTCTCTCTATCCATTTCAGTCAAAATTACTAAATGTACAGACAAAATATTTTTACTGTCTTATTATATATAGAGATGAAATCTAATTTCTAATTATGTACGTATATTCAATGATTAATAATTTTGTTTAGCAAAAAGGCGTTAAATAAAATATGGAACATAATATTTTTTTTGTAATTGTATGATTACAGATTTGTCTGTGTATTTATCGATATTATATTAGTGATTCAACCGATTTTGATACGACGCTTAACTTAGTTCAGGTGCATCATTTTTTTTCTTTTAATGGAAAACTCGAGAATTTCATATTCATTCAAAAGTCAATCTTGGTGTCTTGAATAGAGTATAACATTTGTATTACGAAAATTATAAGTTAAATTTTTCCGATCTAAATGTTTATATAAGAAAATATTAAATAAACTAAACAAAATTCGGGACATTGTGTTTGTAGCATCCTTAACATTTTGTCATCTTGCTATAGCGGCAAAATGAATCTACTCACTCGAGTCGAAATCGAACTCCAACTACAGTCAAACGCTGCCACACCGCAAAATTATGGCCTACGGCCTCTTTCTTACTAGCTACACTAAATAAAATTAAAAAAAGAACAAGACGTATAAGAAAGCAAAAATTATTATCACCAGAAAAAGTCAAACACATACGCCTCCTAATAAAAATATCCTAATAATAAAATAAATCGCGTTAACGTAATGGCTCGTGTCAGTGTTCCAATTAAAGCATGCTTTGTTTATTTCGTATATTACGCAAAGTGATTCCTTCCTTTGACAAAGAACATGAGAGGCCATTAAACGAGTAAAATGGCAAAGATTATAAGAACTGATCTTCTATACGATAAATCTTTTGTACGTCATTTTTTTTTACGTTTTTTATTTTTTTTATTTTTACGTAACAGTTGACCAATTGAAAAGCTTCTTTAAAGATTTTCGACTAGTATATACTATCTTATTCTTTTTTTATTTATCAGTTAAGAAATGGCCAGTGCCTATCTTATAGGTTGCAAGTCCTAGATTATCTTTTAAACAGACATGGTTTTAGGTGCTGTCTTCGTCTCCCAAAACAAAATTTCTAGTTTCGGACAAAATTTCTTCGAATTCTTTCCCCTACTGCTTTGATCGTTTTTTTCGTACGAACACCACGTGGTCAGCCAGATCTTTTTCTGTCACAAACAGAGGAGGTTTCATTGTACCAATAGCCCGGTTCATTTGACTAATACCAAGCGTATGGAGAATTTTAAGAATTGTATTTGGCATACCTATTTTATGTTATGTAATCACAGCAATTCAGTTTTCTTAATCACCTCTGATATTAAAATGGAGTGATCCATTTTAATATCATAAAATATTTTACAATATATTTTACAGATTCCAAATTCAAAGTAATCATTTGCTTATTTTGAATTGTAACAGTATTTATGGCCGGACTAAGTAAATTGCTGTATACGGAGTACAGCAAGAAGCTATAGATGAGCTGCAGATGCAAGGAACACCTTGTAAAATAGAAGTACGCTCTAAAGAGTCCAACAAACTGCGACTATAATGCCAATCAACAAAATATGGACTCTCCTGCCCCAAATGTCGTATAGTCAATGAATCCATTGAATGATTACAAAATATTTAAAGATTTAAAAATATATATGTAATTATTTTTTATATATGTAACTAATTATATAAAAAAATGTTTATATGACTTGAAATTAATAATCTTTGACAGTCACGGAGAACGGGAAACGAATAAATAATTCTAGTAATGGGATGCCAAATCGGGGGAATGACAGCGGAATCACGTCAAACTCAACTTGACCCCTATCTATGACCGAATAATATGGATTGAGAGATGTATAAGACTGGCCAACAAGATTTATATGCTATTGAAGACTGATAAGCTTATTCTGGATGTCCATACAAATATGTTTGTTAACTTTGTTTATTGTGTAATCGAATTGCTTTTCGGTTGAGTTGTGTTGAAATAAGATGTTATTAGTAAAATATATCAACTTAAATGTATGCTCAACAGGATTTTTGTCTAGTTTCACGCTGTATCCCACATACAGTTAGGGTAGGCAGAGGGAACCTGTGAACCTAGTGTTCTAGAAGATACTACGTTCTCATTAAGACATTTCCGTTCCCCAATTTTCGCCGAATAGACATTACATATTTTTGAGATTTTTAAAGTGTTATTCCACACTTAGGAAAGAAAAATACTTATTTGGAAAATGTATAAAAATTTTAACGTAGCGGGATTTGAACCCGCGCCTCTTGAACGATTTCCAAGAGGCGCAGGTTCAAATTTCGCTGATGTTTGCACGAAGTAGCGTAAAGATGAAATAACATATTTTCACTATCCAAGTCTGATACAACATACAATATATTCGAAAAATTACAATTATTTATATCAATACACAAATATTAAAAATGGAAAATAACTAAATTAATATTACGATGTTGAAATAAAATAAAGTTATATTTTAAGCAAAAGTTAATTAAAGGTGGAATTAAAATCTAACTTTAGCTTTACAGAGCAGGTAACAGTGTAACGTATTGTAGTTTGTAAGTGAGTGTATGCGGGACTGCATGCGGGCTATCCGTTAACAGATAGAATCCTACAATGCCAACTTTGAATGACTTTTATACTGTACGACCATTATAAGAATTTCTTAAAATATATATATTTTTTAGTAATGGAGATGTTTTTTGTTTTTAATTTGATCCTGTATTGTGAACGTAGCAGGGAACCTAGTGTGTATTTCCGTAACCCACTTTCCACAGAATCGTAAATCATTACGTGCTGAGTGGCAGAATTCGATGCCGTGCTTTGCCTCGTTACCATACTGAGAAGTTGAGTTCCAGCAACGCAATAACTCCAGACTTCGGTGGAAAGTGGGCAATGGAGTGACTCAAATAAAACAATTTTTAACAAAAAAAACAGACTCCTCACTCCGGATCCCATAATCAATACCTAACCAAATTCTCATCAATTTACTCTTGAAATATATACTTTCCAATAAAAAAAGAATCATCGAAATGGATTGGCGTGATTTTGAGTTATTCGGCCATTTGTCGCATATATACTTAATGCAAATTAAACACTTATGTGATTTTCTCGTGGATAACATTGTCAGAAATAGACAGTCTCTCTCAGTCAGTCAAAAGTTCTGTGGTAAAAAACATTAAAAAAGCAGTTGAATTGATAACCTTCTCCATTGTCCTTTAAGAAAATTCCATTCCCCGCTTTCCACCGAATTCTGGGGGTGTTACGTGTCGATTGGCGAAATTCAACGCCGCACTTTGCCTCGACACCAGAACGAAGAAATAAAAATATAAATTTAAATAAATATTTCATTTCCAGTTGATTATATAGTCACACTTGGTACCCCTGCGCCAGGGCTTGTTTCGTAGCTTCACCCTCTCGCATATAACAAGATAGAAAAAGCAAACCTAGAGATAAGGCACTCCGTTTGACATGTACCTAACATCTGATTTAGAAGCATTGTGTGTTGAATGACGGAACTCAACGTCGCGCTTTCTTTTGTTATCATCATATCATGAAAAAATACCACTTTTATCTTTTTAACAAATATGTATCCTTTCAACGATTTGTCGTATGGTATAATCGGATTGCGGCTTTAGATTTCAAAATTGGTATGGCACATACAGGACTCGTTGAAACGTCTATGTTAGGTATTATGAAAATAATGAGAAAC
Organism: Heliconius erato x Heliconius himera; assembly: GCA_013421005.1. NCBI lineage: Eukaryota > Metazoa > Arthropoda > Insecta > Lepidoptera > Nymphalidae > Heliconius > Heliconius erato x Heliconius himera. The sequence continues at coordinate 3,729 of JAATLQ010034533.1, forward strand.
TTAATCGTTTTACAATGAAATTTTGTACAATATCAAAATTGTGGTGAAACTGCAACGTACGTATTTGAATTTGGTTGTGCTTGTTGGGTTCTGAATATTTATATTATAAATATTTCTTAAAATAAATAAAAAATAAATCAGCTTCACGCTGTATCTCGAACACTGCAGGGTAGGTAGGGGGAACCTAGTGTAAAGACACTCCGTTCACCACTTTCTGCCGCATTCTGGAGGCATTGCGTGTTGAGTGGCAGAACTCGACGCCGCGTTTTGTCCTCGACACCAGAGCGAAGAAATGGAAATATAAATTTAAGTAAATATTTCATCTCATCTCAGATTTTTTTAAATGTTAACAAATAAAATAATAATTATTATGGAGAACAAATGATACGGATCAATTATCTGTAGTGTAATAAAAATGTAGATATTTTATTAGGTAAAAAGGCTTAATTGAGGCTATCGTGACGCAGTTGCATTGACGTGTGACTGTAAGCCCAACGGTTGTGTGTTCGATTCCCATTTGGTGAAATTAATTATTATTTATTAATATTTTCATTTATCCGCTTCAGTAACGAGGAAAAGGTTGAGTTCCACCACACGATGCTTTAAGAATTTGGCGGAAATTGCAGAACGGAATGTGTGCAACAGTGTCTTAATATTAGGTTCCCAGGTTATCTTACTGTATACGCTAAAAAAATACTAAACTCTATATAATATTAGTAAATAAGAAAGTTTCAGCATAATAAATAATAAGCATTAGTTCTGAACTGTAGTTCAGCTTACGGTGAATCATAAATGGCATATAAAGATCGACGAAGTCCGTCGGGGACTTCCTTCATAACAGCCAATTTTCCTGATTGATTTGGACTAGTTTAATAAATATGTAGATGATATTACAGTTTTATCTACAGGACGATGGTTAGGAGTTCAATGCTCAATGTATGTATATTAAAAAATATTTTTTCTCTTTTTTAACCGACTTTTGTAGGAAAGGAAAGGAAGAAGGCCTTCAATTCGACTGTATTTTTTTATGTTTTGTTACCTTAGGACTTTTGACTGAGTGAACCGGTTTTAATGATTTTTAGGGTTCCGTTCAGGTACGTAAGGAAAAAAAGAATCGTTATAAGATCACTTTGTTGTCTGCCTGTAAAAAGCCTTTATCTCAGGAACGCTTGGAGATGTTGAGTTGAAATATAATACATATCATATTCTCAAATCTACGGCCCTATGATTTCTTAAAAAAAAAATATTTCGACAGTTACTTTAAAAAAATATGTCGTTAGTGAGCGTATACCTGCTCCGACTAAGTCAAGAAAAGATCTGATACTATATATATATATACAGGGTGGAAGTGTCAGCACCACATTAAATGAAACCACAGTTTTAACTACTCTATAAAAGCCTAATATAATTCAGAAAAAAATAAATTCCCAAAAATGAAAAAAATTTTTTTTCAAACAAAATAAATAATAAAATTGTCATTTTAAAACAAAACGCCATGTGTAAGGATGACGCTCGCACACATAAACCTATCAAAGGAACACCGCCGCATACGCCTCATTTCGAAATCGAGTCGTATGTATTGGCGATAAAGTTCAAAGTTGTTTAACCTTTAGTAGTATTTTTGTAGTAGTAAGTGTTTATGTTATTGGGATCTATACGTAATCGCGTCACACGAAATACAGGTATGGATAAAAATCGTGAAATGAAAAAAAAAACCCTACGTCCAAACTTTTGAGGCATCTTGATTAATTTCTTTAGGTATAGGTTTGAAATATTTTATCCTATATGCTGTTTCCGTAAATGGAGCGCTGCCTCTTCCACCCTGTATAACTACATACATTTGTGGTTAAATCCTAAAAAATGGCCTTAAATGAGAGGCAAAATTTGGTATTAAAGAAAGGGCTCTTTTTTTCCGATTTTTTTATATAAAAGCTAGTGCTTTCCGCGTAGTGAAATTTGGTGTATTTTCAGAGAATGGAGAAATTAAAATATCTTATTCCCTTGAATGAAGATCGACCCACAACCATCAAGTTTATAGTCAAAGTATGTCCCACTATGCCACGACGCTACGGTATTATGAAAAATATTATGTATATTTCTATTAGCCTAAGATCCCAAGGCCTCCAGACCTACGACATTTTGGCTAAGCTGAAATTTTGAGAATTATTAGTCTAATATGTAGTTAAGACAATATGCGTATTTACTACCTTAAAAGTTAGACCTTTTTAGTCGTTGCAGCGGCACAAAGTGTGACTGTAAAACCGACTGGTTGTAGATTCGATCCCCACTCGAGGAGACCAAATATTTACTTAAATTTATATTTCTATTTCTTCGCTTTGGTGTCGAGGCTAAGAGCGGCGTTGAGTTCTACCACTCAACACGCAATCCCTCCAGAATTCGGCAGAAAGTGGGGAGCGGAGTGTCTACTCTGCTGTATGCGGGATACAGCGGAAGCTGATAAAAAAATATATATAATGTAAATACAATAAATTCCTTACATACACAAATGGTTTGTTTAAATAATTTATACTTAAATTATTTGAATAGCATTTCAAGCGTTGATTAAAAGGTTTCCCGCTAGAAGTACAATTGCAAAGAGCAAAACTAAATGGAAAGGAAATGCGATACTAAATTGTAGTTGGAGCGAACAGTTTTTCAATTACTATAGAAAAGCTTCACGCTTTTTCCTGTATAGCAAAATAACCACAGGGTACTTAGCCGAGTGTTAAGTGACTTCGTTCCCATTTCCGCCCAATTTTTAAGACATTGCGTGTAGAGTAGCGGAAGTCAACGCTGCGTTATGTCCATCAATGCGAAGAAATAAAAATATTTTAAATATAACCAACTTCCTGAGTGAATATTAGGTGGCAAAAAATGGGAGGTGAATGAGGAATGGAGTGACTTAACACTATTCTGTGCCTTTCCTGAGCAAGATACAAGATGGAGCTGTTTTTTAGTTGAATACCGTTTACAAATAGCTAATAGTATTAAAGTATTTAAGAAAATCGATTTAACCAATAATGTGAAGATTACCTTCACAGCAATAATTTAATAGTAATAGTTTCCTTTGCGTTTTATATATGTTATTCCACATTTAGGAAAGATAAATATTTTTAATATAGCAAGATTTGAACCCGAGTCCTAAAAATATCCAGCCCACCATTAGTGATTAGAGTGTTAGGATTAATTCAAATCCCGCTATATTCAAATTTTGATACATTTTCTAAAAAAAGTATCTCTTTTTTATAAAATAACAATAGTATGTCAATGTATCTAAAAAAAGGTTCAAAATGTTAGTGTACTACTTTATAACGTTATTTAAAAAAATAAAGTAAATCGTAGTAGTATCAATAATTAAACAGTATCTTAATATAAATAAATACATATAGAATATCATTATTTTAATTAGAGATAATTATTAGAAAAAGTAACAATTAAGAAAATAATATTAATACAATCAAATATAATCTAGTATCAATAATTTCGCTTATAACTTTTACTATTCTTTACTTTTTAGTAATTGAAATAATTATTTTCTGCAAATTACGTTGTTTAATCTAGTGCATACAAGTATAGTTTTGAAGCCAGTTTTATTACATTTTTTCTAGCGTTACGACTGTATCCCGCACATAGCAGAGAGATAAAAGGAACCTAGTGTTAAGACACTCTGATACCCATTTTCCGTCTAATATACTTGTGTCGTTATCAGGGCGAAAAAATTAAAAAAATAATATAAATTTATTCCCTCGAATAAAAATCAAACCCACCACTGTCGTGCTTAATATCAGACGCCGTTCCACTATGCCATGACGGCGAAAAATATTATTTAAATACTTATACAGGCTGAAGTATTGACAGCTAAAAAATATTTATATATATAGCTAAATCTAAAATCTATGATGGACGACGGCATAAATCCTACCAACAAACAGGCGTACATACACAACACAGTGCAATACGTACCAAGAGATAAATTTCATTCGCGCTAGATTTTAAAATTTATCACCGGAGACAGGAATTACTGATGCTAAATTTTACAACTTACTATAAAATTGGATATAAAATTTTCAAATAAAATAAATTGATGGCAATTAAGAATTTGTGCTGATTATGCCATATTTTCTTGAGTTTTGTCTGTTCTTTAAATTAGGGTATTTCTACAATGGAATTGAGGCCAGTCGTGGCGCAGCGGCACGAGGTGTGACTGTAAAACCGACTGGTTGTGGGTTCGATCCCCACTCGAGGAGATGAAATATTTGCTTAAATTTATATTTCCATTTCTTAGCTCTGGTGTCGAGGTTGAGCGCGGCGTTGAGTTCTGCCACTCAACACGCAATGCCTCCAGAATTCGACAGAAAGTGGGGAACGGAGTGTCTTTCACTAGGTTCCCTCTCTGTATCCTGCTGTGTGCGGGATACAGCGTGAAGCTGATTTATTATTTTTTTTACAATCGCAAGAGAATAACCTTGTGTTACTTATTTTGTAGACACTTTGTCTAAACAAGAAAAAAGAAATATTTTAAACATAAGCGACCTCTCAAACGTTTATTGAACCCATAACCATCACGTGTACATTTAGAAACTGTCTTATTACGCTACGCCATTATTTTTTAGTTCATATTTTTTATTATTTTTTTAAATATGACCTAGGAATTTATACTAGCCGAAGTATTGGCATCTATGATGAACGACACCATAAATTCTCACAAGCAAAAAAGTGGTCAAGTGTGAGATGAACTCGCCCACCGAAGGTTCCATACTAATTTAGGATTGTAGGTAACGGGAAATACAAATTATAAATAATATATAATAATAATATATTATTATAATTATTATACTAAAATAACTCACTAAATTAAATAAACAAATAAATAACATTATGTTAATAAATAATCGTATATAGTTCATGTGAAGCCATGTTCCTATGGCTATAAGCATTCTATACGATATGGAACTCTGAAAAATTAGACTCACAACCACAACATTGAAACATTATTAAATAGTAGCGGCCCGCCCACGGCTTCGCCCGCTTAAAATACATGATTATTGATTAAATAAGCAGAATTGATTGACAACTATAATTACTTTTATTATGATTTTTTTACGACATTAAATTCGCCAAAGAATTTTTAATTGTTTTAAATAAAAAAATACGACCATTGTTGATATTTGATATTTATAAAATATACATAAAGCTAATTATTTATTACACGTATATATTTTTGTAACTTTATGTTCTTTTTACCTAAATAATATACTCTGTTAAATGTGCTGACGTCAGTGAATAATTTAATTTACTCATTCAGAAACAGCCTTAAATGTTAAATTATTGATTTGAAGGATTCATAATATTCTTTGTAAAATAACTGTAATAATTGCATATTAACTCCTGTACAGTTTTTAAATTAGTTACATATATTATATGAACCAACCAACCAAAAAATCTTTGTATTTACTTGATATTTCTTTCAAAATCGTTCTTTATCTCTGTGTTGAATGAATTACGACTTCTTTCAAATGACGATAACTTTTTTTTAATAAACCGATTTTGATGAACTAGACCTTAGTAGTTAAGTTGAGTTAAAACAAAGCAATTGGTGAAATTTTCAAGTAAATCGGTTCAATACTTTCAGAGAAAAATGCGGACAAAAATATGTCGACAAACAGATAGACTGACAGACAGACAGACAAGAAATAAAAAAAATCTTTTTGCTTTCTATTATTATTTTTAAGTGTCCCTCTATCCATTTCAGTCAAAATTACTAAATGTACAGACAAAACATTTTTACTGTCTTATTATATATAGAGATTATTAGGGTTAATGTAATATACAATGGAGCCACGTTTTTTTTTCAGCTTCAGGTTGTATTCCGCATACAGCAGGGTAGACTGCCTACCCTGCTGTACCTACTGTTAAGACACTCGATACCCTACTTTCCACCGAATTTTCGAGACGTTGCGTGTTTAGTGACGAGACTCACCGCCGTGATTTCGCCTTGGTGCCACAGTGAAGAAATAAATATTTGAATAAATAATAATTCTTTCCCACGAGTTGGAATCGAACTAACTTTGCTCTTATGCCATGTAAGTAATTCCATGAATAAAAAACATTTCTAATATACAGAACTCTAAATATCAATAAAACAGGAGCACAATTGAAATGTTAGATGCAGAGATCTTAAGTTTAATTTGAATGTTAAAGTTAATTTAATTTAATTTTTATCGATTTTATTAATAACTGTTTGTAGTCCGTATCTTAGTATGCTTGAAATTTGGCCTCCTTTTTAAGGCTATTTTTTTAATATTTAACAATAAATATAATAACTAAATAAATAAATAATATATAGTATTCAGTTTTTTTCCTAAACTAGTACTACCTGTAGATGCTAGCTGCTAAATTTCATAATTCTAGATCAACCGGAAGTACCTTATTAATTATGATATAAACGGCCATATCTTTTTTTATGCAAATGTAGAAATATTTTTTTTTCAGGAAATCATGGAGCCCTAGATCTGAGTATATAGTTTGAATTAGAACTCGATATCTCCAAACATTCCTGAGATAAAGGCTTTTGACAGACAGACAGACGGATAACAAAGTGATCTTATAAGGGATCTTTTTTTCCTTAAAAAGGACGGAACCCTAAAAATGAAATTTACACGACCAAAATCAGGAAAAATATATAAAGTCGTATCCGAAGCTAAAGTTATGCAATTGAGACAATATTGGCTGCCGTGCACACTTCTAATAAAGTTCTCAGCTTAATATTACACTCAAAATCAATTTCGATTTAAATCCAATATATTTATCAAGCAAATTTCTTTCAATCGCACCCGGATACACTTTGCTGGATATTCCTCGGATCTTAGTCAAATAACTAAAGACTCCAATATCCTAAAGGTTCCGCATAAATCATTTGAGTACCCTCGAATTCCTGATGCTCGAAACGAAGGCATCTTCAGTTAATGCATTTCGATGGCATTTGGAAATTCATGAGATCCTATAGAAGAGCGTCTTAATATTACTATAACGGCCCTTTTGACCGAGATTCTTAGCTTTCTCAATTGAGGAGTTGACAAAATTTCTGAAGCCATTCAAGTTTATATAATTCTAAATTAAATAAAAAAAAAATGTTATCAAATTATACAACACTGTGTCGGAGAGTATATTGCACTGGATATTGGCTGCGGCTTCGCCCGCATGGTTAAATGAAAATATCTATGAGTACCTATCCAACACGCAACAGCGATTTCAACACTTTTCATTATTACTCGACTCCTAGAGGTGTTACATTTTAGTATATAGCCCATGGTTGCTCTCAATAAATGGACTATCTAATGCAAAAATATTATTAAATTTGAACCAGTACTTCCTGAGATATCGCACTCGACCAAACAAACTCATATCTTTATAACATTTGTATTGATTAGTATATAGAATAGGTTTATACATACTTATTTAGAAAACGTATAAAAATTTGAACGCAGCGGGACTCGAACCCGTGCCTCCTGAAAACCGACCAGGCGCTCTGACCACTAAGCCATACGTTCTCATCGAGCTACGGTCGATTTTCTTTCCTAAGTGTGGAATAACACTTTAAAAATGTTTAAAGGTTTATACATAATTGTTTCATCGGTTAGGTCAAACCCGTTACTGTACCTAAAGCAAGCAAAACTAGAACAAAATTTTAAGATATTTTGTTGTTTCATGCATATACAAAAGTAGGCAGAGATAGCTTTGTGTAACGACAATTTACTCATAATTATAACGTCGGCCTAAATGTAATAACATTAGACCGAAACCGTATGAACCATATTTTTTTAGTTATTTAATTTTGTAGATATAACCGTTTTCCTCTTACATAAACATACATACACACACACGCACGCACGCACGCACATGCAAACCCACAATCAATTACTTAACACGACATTACCAAACCAATAAATGACTTAGAAGCTGAACTTAGAACTCAAGTAATTACCTTTAAAAAATTCCCACCGCGTTCTATTTTACTAAAAGGCTTTCCAAATCCACTCTGAATCTATATTGTGTTCGCGTGCCAGGAAAATAAAGGAATTCCTCCTTACCTGTCTGGCTGATGGTTTGCTTCATCAACAAGATTAATCGCATATCGAGTTAAAAGCTTAAAGCTCGGTGAGAGCTGCCCTCGTATCTAATTTCGTTTTAAAATGCACTGCATATAGCAGGTGGGTTACCAAAAAAAAAATTATCAATATATTTAAAGGTTTCGATTTTGTATTAGAAGAAAAAAAATTCTTTCATTATATTTCGTTAGTGAGGTCAGTCGTGGCGCAGGGGCACAAAGTGTGACTGTAATATCGACTGGTTGTGGGATCGATCCCCATCTGAGGAGATGAAATATTTACATAAATTTATATTTCCATTTATTCGCTCTGGTGTCGAGGTTAAGCGCGGCGTTGAGTTCTGCCACTCAGCACGCAATGCCTCCAGAATTCGGCAGAAAGTGTTCCCTACACTAAGTTCCCTCTGCCTACCCTGCTGTGTGTGAGATACAGCGTAAAGCAAAAAAAAATTTTTTTGTATTTATGTATTGTACTTATATACAAATGTATTCTAACAAATTGCATCTAATTTATTCACTCAAAATTTTCCAAAAAAAATTACTATAATAAGATAATATTATATGTTTTGTTGTGCTTTTCAGTATTTATCGGTACGTGCACTATTTGCTTACTCTAATAAATAAAAAAAAATCTTTTTTTAATACATTAGAGAAGGCAGAAGGATCTACTGTTAAGACGCTTCCGTTCCCCATTTCATCTCTTTTGAATTTTGGAGGCATTGTGTATAGAATGACGGAACTCACCACCCTTTTGTTTTGTCTCTTTACCAGATCGAGGAAATTCTTCTGGTAACGAGCTTAATTTCGACATGATTGTCTCGACAGAGGACTTTCCTCTACAACAACATCAACAGTAACTTATTCATTTTTACCATATTTAAAGTGTTATTCCACACTTAGGAAAGAAAAATACTTATTTAGAAAACGTATGAAAATTTTAACGTAGCGGGATTCGAACTCGTGCTTCCTGGAAACCGACCAGGCGCTCTGACTACTAAGCCTTACGTTCTCATTAAGATACAACTAATTTATATTGTAACCATCTCTGTAAGGAGATTTTTACAAATTTCCGCTACCCAAAGATAATTACCGGACGCAGGCGCAGGCATTTAAAGACAAAAAATATTTCAACGTAGCTTGATGAGAACGTATGGCTTAGTGGTCAGAGTGCCTGGACGGTTTCTAGGAGGCGCGGGTTCGAGTCCCGCTATATTAAAATTTTTATACGTTTTCTAAATAAGTATAGTAATTTATTCGTCTAAGTGAAAGTCGAACCCAAAACCATAACGATTACTGAGACACAAAAGCCTCATAATAACATATACCCTTATATATTTACTATAAATATTCAAATATATATCAATATACAATATGCTTATAAATCTTAAAACTTAGATATTATAATAATTTTAATAACGATAGTAGTCTTAAAACAAACAGACTCTGGTATAGTTGAAAACAAAGTATTTCTAAACTAAGAGAAGGAAGGATGTTCTTCATATAAGAATATCAAACATTCTCTTCACGTTTAACCACTCGCAACTTATATGGAATAAATCAAAATTAACATTAAAATTTTCTTTTTAAAACCATGCATTTAATATAATAATCTGTCTATACATATAAAAAAAATAATAAAGTATCCGTTTAAAATAACCGTGTTTTTCAAGTGCATATAAGTATTCTTTATACGAAACTGAAACGATAAAGATTTTTAATTTTTTTGTCTGTCTGTCTGTTTATGCGAGGTAATCTCTGGAACAGCTGAACCGATTATGAGACTTTTACTAGGTGAATAGGATTTTATAGATGTAGGGATAGAGGGAATAGTGGAACAAGATATAGTCGATTCTTTATTTATATAAATAAAGTAACTAAATATTTTTTTAGTTAAAACAGCAATTTTTTCGAACAAAATAAAAGAAAATAGAAAAGATTTAAATTACGATTTATTAAGTGTTTAGTTACTAGACTAGGCTGTAATTGATTTTGAAGACTAATGTGTAGATTTAGCTAAACTATAAAAAATAATTGAATGAGTCCTTAATAAAAGCATTTGAGTGTTTTCCTCTAATTTAAATATCAAAATTTTTATTTTCCATAGACAATAAAAAATTATGATCAAGAACATTTGAACAATCATAACAGACCAGCTAAACTATAAGAAATAATGAAATAAACTTTACCAAAATTGTTGATATATCCAATTATTCGTGTATCTTGTAATTTGCTGGTTGAAGCACATGCTTCGAAAAGAACTGCTATAGGTAACGAACTAACGATTTAACATTTTACACTAATTTACATATTAAGACTTTAAAATTATCGCGACTATTGTGGAGTCAATTCCCACTCGGGGACAGTAATAATTATTTCTATTTCCTCGCTCTAGACTATGACAAAGCGCAGCGTTGAGCTCCGCCATTGGGCTGTATATGAGTAACGAAGTATCTCAACATTAGGTTCCCTCTACCTACTCTGCAACTTACATAGAATATAGTGTGAAGCCAAAAATGTATATATATTTTTTAAAATAGTTAAAACTAAACACAACGATTTAAACAATCGCACAGACTTAGAACCATCAGTCAAGCTACAAACGGAAGACATCTAGCAAACAAAGAAATAGCTTTATTATGTTTAGACGAGTGCTTTTTACCGGGAATGGGCGGAAGTGACGTCAGAGCGGTTTGCGGGTGCGCTTTTAATGAAAACCGAGAAGCACTCTCTTAGGGCCAGGAGTAAGGCATTATTGTGCTTTGTTTAGTAATATTGTGTGTTAATACATACATATTATGTGCCAATGTAACATTTGTGTTATTAGAGTTTGTGAAATTTATTAGAATATTTGCTTATATGTGCATTTTAAGAGATAAAAAATTAAATCAGTTTCACGCTGTATCCCGCATACAGCAGGGTAGGCAGAGGTGAACTTAGTGTTATGACGCTCCGTTCTCAATTTTCCACAAAATTTTTCGAGACCCTGCATGTTGAGTGGCGCAACCCAACGCCAGCTTATGCCTTCGTGCCAAAGCGTAAAAATGAAAATATTAGAAAATAATAATTTAATCCCTCGAGTGGGAATCGAACCTACAACTGATGTCACTGTAACGCGACGATTTTGGGTTTGATAATAATATTATGTCAGTGACGTCAGTGTGCAATGGAAGTATATTTCAATTCCACCGCGCGGATTCAAGTGCTTGAAAGACAGATGCGATTTTTACGCGACCAATATTTCAGGATAAAAAGTCTATATGTATGATCCACAGTGTCTTCTCTCCTTCAGTGAAAGGTGAAAATTAGCCCGGACAAACAAAACACACAGTCAGACATAAACTAGAAAATTAATTATGTTTTGGTATCATGTAAATAACTATATCCACTTGAAAAAACACGGTTATTTTAAAATCGCGGACTTCACTTCTATTTTTACGGATAAAAACTCAAAAAAAGCCAGTTTGAAGCCAGTCTTGGCGCAACGACACGAAGTGTAACTGCAAAACCGACTGGTGGTGGGTTCGATCCCCACTCGAGGAGATGAAATATTTACTTAAATTTATATTTCCATTTCTTCGCTCTGGTGTCGAGGATAAGCGCGGCGTTGAGTTCTGCCACTCAACACGCAATGCCTCCAGAATTCGGCAGAAAGTGGGGAACGGAGTGTCTTAATATTAGGTTTCCTCTGTCTACCCTGCTGTGTGCGGGATACAGCGTGAAGCTAAAAAAAAAACTTAAAAAAATATTTATACGTTTGAATTATTCATATTTCATAATTATAAAATCAAAAATTTAAATCGATTTATGAAACGAAAATTTTGATTATCACAGTTAAGGTACGGGACTATTTCTGTGAAATAGACGCTCACTTAAAGGCCCAGCCCGTTTCTTAGCGGAAAATGGAATGTAAAGTGCAGAGGCTTCCTCTACAAAACACGTGGTTCGTGTTACAAATTCTTAACAATTCTTACTATTATAATGTACGTAACTTTTTTTTGTAGTTGTACACCGTTTTCCGCATTTACAGGGTAGGCTAAAGGGAACTTACACTAAGTTTCCTTCTAAGACACTTCTTTTCAATTTCTCAAAAATTGAGTGACAAAATGTAATGTTGAATGGCGGAACTTAACTCCGTTCTTTGTCTTCTTGTGAACGCAAGAAAATGAAATTAATTTATTTCTCGGAGTGAAAATCGAATCCACAACAGTCATGTTTCCAGATGCTATAGTATACTTAATAACTTTGGTATCATAAAACTTTTATGCTGATAAAATCATTGCATGTTGAAAATTGCCTGCTTGCTATTTAGTATAATAGGATATGTAAATTTTAAAATATATACCAATTTTTTTCGCTTCCCGTTGTATCTCGCGCAAAGCTAAATTGGGAACTTCTTACTAAAACACTACGTTCCCATTAAGACACTTTGCCTCGTTACCAGAGCGAGTAAGAGAAAATATTAAGCATTTTATTTCCCCGAATGGGAGTCGATTCCACAACCAGTCATGCGCCACGAGGACCTCAGAACATACAACACAACTGGGCCTAATAAAACTCTTACTTATTTTAATTCGAATAACGGGCGAAGCCGCAGTTAGAGGCTAGTGTAATACTAAATGTATGTAAGTTTATTTATATACTTAGTTTTTATTCTAACACCAGGCTATAGAAGAGTTCACTTTTTATTTTATTTCCTTCTCAATAAACCAGGAAATCGCTTTGATAAGTTTCAACAGAAACGAGAGTCCTTTCATTTTTACCTTATTTCGTGCATTCACGTTTTAATTGGAGTATCGCGGTAGCAAAATTATTTTTGAATTTTAATAACTGAGTACCTTTAACTCGCGGTTAAGCTGACGAATGTATGTATAACTGAGTATAGATTATATACAAAGGTACCAGAGGTACCAGAGAAGGAAATAGGTAATGTATTATTCTTAATAATTTTAGTTAATTTAAAATAATACATGGCAAATAAAAATACTTTAAAAAAGAAATATCTGACAGTAAATGCGTTTGTGGGTTCCCGTGGGAAACTGAAATATTTAATATTTTCATTTCTTCGCTCTGATAAAGAGACAAAGCGCGTTGATGTTCCGCCAACACGCAATATCTTAAACCAGCTCCACGCTGTATCCCGCACACAGCAGGGTAGGCAGAGGGAACCTATTGTTAAGACACACTAGAGGAGACATCGCGTATTGAGTGGTGGAACTCAACGCCGCGCTTTGCCCCGACACCAGAGCGAAGGAATGAAAATATAAATGTAAATAAATATTTCATTCTCTTGAGTGGTGATCAAACCCACAACCAGTCGATTTTACAGTCACACTTTGTGCTCCTGCGCCACGACTGGCCTCGACGCAATATCTTAACAAACCAAAAGCGGAGAATGGAGTGTCCGGAGTGAACCTGCTCTATAGAGTACACTACTAACCTTGTGTTGTGTACTTTAGAGGAACCTTTTTATAATATAGAATTACAAGCAAACTCAAATAAATACAAAGCACAAATCTCAATATCCTATAGATTTAATAACACAACCCACTTCTGAAGAAACGAGATGAAAAGGACACGCGAGGAATTTTCATTGCAATATCTTTTGGGAATCCGAGTCAACCGCTCTACGGCATGCCTATGGCCGTAAAACTACTTGAAATATATGAGATGAAGAAAAAATAACGATATAAAATATCTGTCTGTTTGGACTTATCTCCAGAAATATAGATATTTCCAGAAAGATAGATTTGAATGATTTTTCTCTTTTTTTTATTACATCTGGGCAACTTAGAATATTATAATTAAAGGAAGAATAATAAACAAAATTGGAAACTGAAATGACCTTGCTAAAATAAAGAAAATAAGGAAATGGCGCCTTAGCATTTGTTCTGCGTGTCACTTTTAGTAGGTAATTACAAAAATTTATTGAGGCCATCGTACCTGCAGTGGCAAAATGTCTTAGTGTGATGGCGACGGTTGCGGCTTTGATTCCTGGTCGAAAAATGCATTGTTTTTATTTTCTCGCTCTGATAAAGAGACAAAATGCGGCGTTTGGTTCCGCCACTGAAAACACAATGGCACTGATTTGACAATGACTAACGAAGCCCAATGACCTTACTACATGCGGGATACAACGTAAAACTTAGAAAATACAAAAAGTAAAATTTGAGAATATTTAAGGCCTAAAGCCGAAAAATAGTTAAACGTTTGCAAGTGTTCTTTTTTTTCCATACAAAAATATTTTTATTCAATTTTAAATAAAAAAAAAAACATGAAAATATTTATTTTACGAGCGCGTTAAGCGATCTATGTTTTGATACTGCACAGTATGTTTTTTTTTTCATTTTTCAAATGAATATGAAATTTAGAAATAAAATAATACGAATTCTGGTTGGTTCTATAGCTAGGTAGATATGATGGGTAGAGTTTTAATACTAGAATCTATATGTCAAACACGTAAATAAAAAATTATGAAAGGAACCTCAAAATTATTTTTAGCTCCCTAGTCACTGATACCCCTTGATACAAGTTCATCCATATTTTTTGTTCTCAGCTTCACATTGTGTCACGCATGTAGGCAGACAGAGGGAGACTACTGCTAAGACCCTCGTGCTCGACCTTCCTGCCGGATTCTAAAGGCATTGCGTGTTAAGTAGCGGAACTTAACGCCGTACTTGACCTCAACACCAGAGCAAAGAAGTGAAAATATTAAATATTTAATTTCTTTGAGTGGGAATTGAACCCACAATCTGTCGTGTTACAGTCACTCGCTTGTACCACGTGCCACGACCTGTTTCAGTTTTCTCCTCAATTCTCCAATCTATCCCGATTTGTTTAATTTTGATAATTAATACATAAGCCAATTTCTTATGTTATAAGTTTCCTTTATTGTCTACCTCCTTAGTGATCCTTGCAAGGTTAAAACAAATCGATTGACCTAAGAATCCTTAAAATCAATCAACCCGTTTGGTCCCTAAAACGCTACATAGGAACAAACATACATACATAAATAGGCTAACAAACACATTACCCTCCTACGTGCCGCAAAGTAGGGTAAAAAAAACATATTTCGAGATAAATGATAATAATATAGTGCAATCTACGTATTTCTCACACATTTTTTGTATGAAAATAAATAGCTTCTTAGTGTGAAGTAAATATGACTCGACACTGCATCATGAGATGTAACATGAATAATTGACGTGTGAAAGATTTATGAGATATGATTTATAAAGACACGGGAGGCGTTTTCGCTTTGTCTGTTCATATGAAATGTTATAAAGTATAAAAAAATAAACAATCTTTTTTATTTAGCGTCACGCTGTATCCGCATATATGGATATGGAAGGATATATAGAAGGAACTTGGGGAACCTTTATATTTCTAGGTAGGGCTAAGTTGTAATTTGTAATATGAAATGTTGGTTGGTGCTGGTGAATTCGATCAAATTAATTATTATTTAAATTTTTGCAGTCTGATACTTAAACATCACATGCTAAAATGTTCAAAATATTCTTTATTTAAATAGACTAATGTAAGCACTTTTAAATCGTCGAATAAATATATAAAAAAATAAAGAAAAAAGATTTTTTTAAGAACAAGCATTTATTATTTGTTAATAAAATAAACCAAAAAATTACAAAAAAAATGATACGAGAGAAAATGAAGATGCTGTATATTATAATTAATTATACCATCAAGATACTATAATGCTGCATTCTATGAGATAAAATAATATCAAAATAGACTAGTCGGGCAGTTTTAACGTCCGTCAATTGTCTTATTTTTTTAATTGCGAACGCGGCAGAGCTGAGTTTATCCGCAAGTGATTCCAGATGAGTGTTCCGATGGAGTGTGGAATCTATAGTTAAACCTAAAAAAATAGCTGATTCCGTCACATTGAGAGTTTCTCCTTTAAATACTAGACTAAAATTATGTTTTTTTTAACATTTGGTAAAGCAAATCCCATACATTTAGTATTTTTGGTCCACTCCAGGAAATGAAGTAATTGTAATATTTTCATTTCCACACACTGGTAGAGAAAACGGGGCCTTGAGTTGTGTCACTGGTATTTTTACGAGGACGGAGTGCATCCCAGGAGCCCTCTGCTTATCCTGTTGTGTATGTGTGGAATACAGCGTGAAACTAAAAAAAATTAAAAAAAAACTCTAAGCAAGCAAATAGCTAGAATCGAACTGACTACATAAAGTACGATCGTCGTTGAACGTCTTATTCGTACAAAAAAAATAGTTACAGTCTAAAATAAAAAACAAAACAAAACAAGTTCCTTACAAATAGCAGTACTTAAAATAAGAAAGTACATACATACAGCTTGTAATGTATAACAGTATTAATCAAAGTGTCGGTCTGGAGCGAACGCACTTACCAGCTAATGCACCTGCTGAGACTCCTCTTACAGTTACGTTTTAGTGTTCCTTATATAAAGGAGAATAACTAAATTATTACTAAATATTGAAGCCTTCGTGGTGCACAAGCGTGTGACTGTAATGCTACAGTTGAGGGTTCGAACCCCAGTCGGGGGAATAAATTATTATTTATTAATATTTTCATTTATCGCTCTGGTATCAAGACAAAAGCACAGCGTTGAGTTCCGCCGATTTAGTGTGAAGCTGGAAAAAGAACAAATATTCTCTATAGAATATACAGAATATTTCTCTTTGGGCCAGTCGTGGCGCACAAAGTGTGACTGTAAAATCGGCTGGTTGTGGGTTCGCTCCCCTCTTGAGTAAATGAAATATTTACTAACATTTATATTTTCCGTTTCTTCGCTCTGATGTCGATGCAAAGCGCGGCGTTGAGTTTCGGCCACAACACAACGCGCAATGCTTCCAGAACTCGACGGAAAGTGAAGAACGGTGTGTCTTAACACTAGGTTCCCTCTTTGATTTTCACGATTATTACACATTTTGTAATAAAAATAGTTTCATTTAAAAATAGATTACCTCTGCCTACTCAGCTGTATGCGGGATTCAGTGTGAAACTGAAAAAATACTAAATATTCTCTATATATTCTGGTCTGTTTGCTACAGAAAAATATAGTTTTAATCGACTATTTCTTTTTGTTTCGCAATAAATCTCGCACATATCAGGGTAGACACTCTCTCTTGTGTTAAGACACTCCATTCAGAATATTTTCACTCAATTCTCGAGACATAGCATGTTGAGTGACGAAACTCATAGTGACATTTTGTTCTTTACGTCTCTGTTTACGGCCGCAAGCCTAGGTTCTACTCGTGCTAGGGGTGCCCTTGCCGCTGTAGACCTGAAGCAGCCACGTAGTGCTTTTTGCACTATATCAGAATTACGGAAACTAGTTTTTTACGATTGAATGTAACAATCTGTTGGCATATGCAGAATGATAAAAGTATTGTATAGGTGGTGTGCAGGTGAATGAGTGATGAAAGAATGGCAAAAAAGATTTATGATGGAAAAGTGAGCGGTAAGAAAAGTAGGAAGAACCTCATTTGACTTCCAAAACCACGAAGAATCAAAGATATTGAAGGAAGGAACGTCACGTTAAAAGTTGGAGGCGAAAAAGATATATATATATATATGGCAAAAAATCACATTTATTGTATATGAGCTCCTAATTTTAGTATTTGTTGTTAGCGGCAACACAAGTAAGACAACACAAGACATCATCTGTAAAAAAAATTAACTGTCTAACTATTAAAGTTCATAAGTTACAGCCTGGAAACAAACAGACAAATTAATAGACACCAAAATAGAGAACGGAAATGTCTTATTTCACTCATTTTCTTTCCGCAAATCTGAAGCATTGCGTGTTGAGAATTCAAGTCGGAATTCAACCCCGCGTTTCGTCTCGTTACCAGAGCGAGAAAATGAAAAAATTAAATATTTAATTACCTCGACTAAGACTCGAACCCAAAACCTCTCACCTTCACAGTCTTGTATCCCTGCGCCACAACTGCCTATAAAAAATAGTACACATTAAACAAATGCCAATTAAAATTCTCCACTACGAGCTAAAACTAAAACGTCCCCACATTTGTATTAACTACTAATGAACTGGAGCTGTGTTTTGTTACTTTTAGTATTTCCCCTTTTTCTTGGTCACTTTTTGCGATGAGGCAAAAAGAGTAACAACGTATTGTACTGCAATTACAAGAATTGCAGCCAGTTTAGTTAATTCTGTTCGTATATTAAGTTAAATTCGTGGAATTCTATTTATTATCTGTTGTAGCAAGGTTTTTTTTTAAATGTAAATGAAATCAGCTTCACGCTGTAACCCGCAGCACAGCTCAGCAGGTTAGGTAGAGGGAACTTAGTGTTAAGACACTCCGTTAAGACCTCTATTTTCTGCCGAGTTCTGGAGGAATTGCGTGGTGATTGGCGGAACTCAACGTCACGCTTTACCTCAAGATCAGAGTGAAGAAATGAAAATATACATCCATACCTATATTATAAATTCGAAAGTAACTCTGTCTGTCTGTCTGTCTGTCTGTCTGTCTATCTGTTACGCAATCAGGGCCAAACCGCAAATTCAATTGTAATAAAATACTCATACAGAGATACTTGAGGGTCTTCGGATGAACATAGGTTACTTTTTTTCTCATATTTGTAATATTGTCGATATATACTAATATATTAAAATATTTTTTAATTTGACAGGCAATTTATTCCGCCATGTTAATAACAACCGACCGTTGTTAAGCAACGGTTTGCAAAGTTTATTTGTTGTTATAAGCAAACGTCACCCAAAATGAGCTTGCTTAACGCATACATGGCGTGCGCTGACTCAACCTTATGAGATACATAAAAATAATGTTTTACAAAAATATTGTCCTTTAAATAATGTTTAAAAAAGTCCGCGATACATGTTGATATGATATTTATCTCTGAAGCTTGAGCAAAGTAACAGAGTAAAAAAAAGTAACCATTTTAATTAATTTACTTTATATTTATCGGTTTTTTGTTGTATGTATTTTCTATAATTTGATATTGATCCTTATGAAAATGAATATAATAGTCACTTTTAGTATTTCATCTAGATTGAAATTATAGTTCACTGTATAACATTCTAATAAATAATTAAGGAGATGTCACTGATTCGAAATGACCTAGCGAGCTACGAGCGGCATAGTATGACCGACGCGAATGGGCAGATGACTTTGACGGTTTTATAAATTTTTATACATTTTACTACTGTTAATTTTTATATAATTATTTGCTGTTTATAATTAATTTCTACTTTTCTTTAGTTCTTCGCTTATTCGAGTATTAGTTAGATTTTCATGAATTTCTTGGTGTGGTGTAAGTTGCGGCCCTGCGCGGCATCGGTATAATATTATTTAAGCATTGAAGAGAGAATTGTTGGTTATTTCATCTTGGTTGGATGGTTATCTATACCGTTGTTATACACTTAATAAATTGTGGTTTTAGTTTTTTGGGATTTTATTTGATATTGCTCGCAAAACTTATCATATTTAATGTAA
>JAATLQ010034534.1:0-23316 GCA_013421005.1 Heliconius erato x Heliconius himera
GACGCATTATATTATCTACGATAAAACCAAGTGTTAGACAAACAAGCGGACACTACTATATATGTACACCAGAGCTGGGACATAAAACAGCACCACACACCCGTGCGAGACAGGCGGACACTGCTACATACACCAGTACCAGGACTCAAAGCAGCATCACACACCTATCCATCATACACCAAGTGTTAACGTTGACGCACCGCAAGGCACCGCGAAACTATCTAAATATAATATATATAAAATTAAATGCCACGGCAATTCACTTAGCCAAACACATTAGTACCAACGAAGCCAAGCAGCAGTCTGTTGTGACTAGTATATTAGTTAATACTAAACCAAGGGTCAATGAACTCTAACAGTCGTATAAATTGTACATAATTTATATTTGGTTAATGTCTAATGTCTATTATATTTAATTAAAGTAATATATAAAACATATTGAAAGATTACTTTTATTGTAGGACATTAAACAGACTCATATTTATATAATATTTATATAATATTTATAAATTGTAAATATATATTTTGATATAATAGTTTTATATCATATTATAAATTATACTATTATATTTATATTTCCTTTTATAGTAACATGTTAAATATTTATTATTATATATAGAAATTACATTTATAAATTATTATAATTCACCAAACCTATTTAACCTTCATTTCACAATTCCCATACACGCATCTAACGAAGATGGCGGCAGGCATTCTGCGTACATTAATATAATTGTAATTTTACATACCTCATAAACACATCTTCATGTATTTATTTCCATTTACTATATAAATAATATTTATCTCTGGATATTGACGGCATTATATGCATTAATATCACTCTTCTTTATTTTAATAATAATGTATTAAAAACTTACCGACGAAGTATTTCAATACAAACAATCGTAAATAGTGAAAGCACTTATAACTTATCTTAGCAACCTCAAATATCACAATTGAAAACACAATCTCACATGCTTTTTATATACATTAAATATAACTAGATATATGTTAATTATAAATTAAAACTTCTCTAAACATTTAAAACATGCATCCTTCCTCAGACGCGTCCGCCATCACCCTTCTCTTTCTTTTCTCTTCCCTTGACTTTGACGTGGACAGTAGCTTATTCAGCCAACATGATATTTTACAATAATTAAAATATTAATTATGTTATTATTTATTTTAAATTATAATACATAGCGTTTCATTATAATTATTAAATTATTTTTAATAAATATATTTTATATCCGAGTATTTTACCTACGGTATATTACGTTACTTCAATATTACTTGTGACCGGAACGCGTAATTAAATAACTGAACTAAACTATTATTTATAAGATTGTATTTATCTTAAGCTATAATTAAATAATATTATAAATTATATTTATATTATTTTTTTATAAATGTTTTTTTAATTAATTATATTATTTACTAACACAATTAGTTCTGGTATGGATCGTTACAATACCTATATCCAATACACGTAACTCTTATATATATACATATAAATGTAAAATTGTATTTTTTTATACCATAACTATTAAACGAGCGAGACTGTACCGAAAGTGCATTACACACAGACACAGTTGCGCCCCACGGCTTACACGGCTTACACTCGTCCACGACATGTCTATTCTTTATTTGTTTTACACTAGCGACCTCCGCGCGTCTTCGCTCGCTTGAGCTATATGAATATTTATTCCTTCCAATTGTATGGGATATAATCAATATTATGAAATATTTTTTTGCCAATAAATGCGGTAGAAATTAAAATAGTTCGCAATTAGAACTACCAATCATATCGTTCATTTAGGCACAGCCTTTTTTTTTCGAACTTGAGGTTATTGCTATTGGCCTTTACAGCGACACCGGTTGGGTAGGGAAGAGGGTACTCTGTCCCAGAAGAAATGCAAGCACTACCTGGCTGCTTGAGAGGAGTCGACGACTGTAAGGGCACCCCCTGCGGGGCTCAACCTCGGCTTACAATCGTCGAGCGGGCTGGAACTTACTTAGGCACAGACTAATTGTACGGAGTTTTATGTTTTGTTTAGCTTCACAACAAAGTGTTTTCAAACTTTTCCCCTTATACGTACGTAAATTGTAGAATATTCAGAGTGCTAAATAGTGCTCTGTTTACCGATTGGTTGAGTGCTAGAACTGTAAGTAAACATTAGTTACACTCATTTTATATTTAACATCAAAAATTTATTTTTATACAGAAATATTTGGGAAATATTTATAAAAAAACACGAAAAAATTAAAATAATATTTGTGCGGGGCCAAAAGAAATGTGAAACGCGTCTCTTGTATTCGAAATTTTTAATTTAAATTTCGACGTGAAGCTCCGCACTGGGAATTTTCAAACGATTGTATGATAATAGTGAACATTTTGCTTAGTCCATATTTTAGTCACAATGCAGCGTGCAAATGCATACATACGAGTATGTGTATGTGGATTTAACATATTTGGCATTTTATCGTCCATGTTTTGTTCTGGCTCAAACATGTGGAATGTCATTGTTACATAACCAAAATTACCATCTGCGGCACGTCTGGTGTCATGGCTTAAAAAAAATAAAATAAAAAAATCAGCTTCACGCTATATCCCGCACACAGCAGGGTAGGCACCTAGTGTTAAGATACTCCGTTCCCCACTTTCTGCCGAATTCTGGAGGCATCGCGTGTTGAGTGGCAGAACTCAACCCCGCGCTTAGCCTTGACACCAGAGCGAAGAAATGGAAATATAAATTTAAGTAAATATTTCACCTCCTCGAGTGGGGATCGAACCCACAACCAGTCGATTTTTCAGTCACACTTCGTGCCGCTGCGCCACGACTTAAAGAAAACAATATTTTCCATAATAATGTGCCTCTGACGCAATATGGAACGGGATATGGGCAATCTCCTTTAAGAATGTTACGATAAATTGTATGTACAGTATGAAGTTTTTAATATAAACTAAAATATAGCTTTTCTTCAAAATAACGCTACCTGTGCTTCATTTCAAAAGGTAAGTAAGTTTAAAATTGCGGTCTTCCAGGTACTTAAAAGTTCACCACAAGAGAGTCTAAGACGCATGCTATATGCATTGTTGGTGTGTTGGTAACAGCTGCAGCGGCTGATTAACTCATAAATATGCAGTATGGGCACCAAGAACTAATACTGCCCAACTCGTTTGAATAGTTTATAGTTTAGTTTAGAATAAAAACGAAATAGTTTAGAATAAAATTATTAAATCTTTATGTTGAGAGTTGAGACGTTGCTTTCATAGTCTCAATAACGAGTCATTTAGAGATTTATGGGAAATTTTAAATGAGTCTAAAGAATATTTTATACTTTTATTAAATTCTATTATAATCTATGAAAATTAATAAAAATATTACAACATTTTTGTGGTTTCGTAACTCAAAAGAAAAAACGAAACCTTATAGAATCAGCTTTTTGTATGTCCGTCTGTCAAGACCATTTGACATTGCTCGATCATCATCGCTTATTCATGATGATATCTTTAATAGATATCTAAGGTTAACGTAAGCTAAGGTTTGTGGCCCCGCAACTCCCTTACTGTAAGGATTAGAGACAAAAGAAATCTATCGCTCGCGGTCTATCGTTATTTTTGATAAAAATCCACAAAATCATATTAAAAATAATTCATTAAAAGCCAGCGCAACCTTGCCATATCGGGCTAGACCCTTTGTTAAATTCGCGGGCTTCTTAAGTTTTTCTTCTCTTGGACTATAATTTTGAAATTGGTACGAAAGCCTTCTTTGGCGTGTCCGATTCCACATAACCGTATTTTTTACATCTTCAAGTGAGAAATTTATAAATAAATAACGTATTCACGGGAATGTCTCTTCGAATCTAGAATTTTTGGTGACGAATTCATAAATTAATTGGACGCAAAACCGCGATTCATATATAGTCAACTAACTATAGACCGTAGTGTAAATTGTTACGTTTTAATATCGTTTGTAATGATTTACTGCATTACTTAGTATTTAATTTTCAATTTCGAGTGCTTTCAATGAAACCTGTCGCGCGGAAACTTTGTTAGTCCATTGTTATATTGTAATGTTTAATGGCATGACGTATTTCATTAAATATTAAATGATGTTAAACCCTAATTGATATTTAGTTACTGAGGTAAATGTTTGACGCGCGGTGTTTGTGTCCAAATGAAAATTAACATGTAAGAGGCAGAGCAAATATGGAGTTGATTTAATATTTAACAATGAATGGGGGTATTAAAAGATTAAATTACATTGTTATTTTGTTTGCTAATATCATAACTGATATTGTAAAGAGAAGCTTGTTATTTTAAGGTTTTTTGATTGGGGATAAATTTTACTCAAAGGCTATTGAGGCATAGTTTTGCCATTTCAGGTTGAGCTCGATAATTGTGGGTTCAACTAGAAGCAATACTGGGTTTTATAGCGGTTACTAGGTTTTATCTATCTACTGAATAAGCGGATAATGTACATAGGTTAAATGCTTAAGATTTAAGTTTAAATATTTTTTTAAATTTTAAGTGCCCGAAGTGTCCAAAGCATAATTTATACATATAAGTATTGTACATATAAATAAGTTGACATTTAATTTAGTGCCTTCCTAAAAACTTATCGTGTTATAAAATACGCAATACAGTGACGCTTTACCATATTTTGTTACACAATTAGTCTCAGTGTCTTATTTCTTATTCTTCTGTTTCTTTTAATATAATATGTTTACCAATATTAAATATAATATTATTAATAATTTAAAAGGTGGTACCATCTTCCATATTTACAAAGGCAAACATTGCAAAGTTACATTCCATTTAAATCAAACGCCAGTAGTCTTAAACACGACCTACCTTGAATGACAAATGTGTATAATTAACGAAGTACATAATTATTTCCATTCGTTTAATATGAAAACAATTAGTTGGAATTGCTTCTCGTCAGCAAATATTATCATTAAAACGAGAGCGGTCCGATATTAATTTCTGTGTATTTGTTTCTGTTGCGAAATTTCATTATTTAAGTCATGTAGTACTTAATGAATACTTTAATCAAAGAGTAAATTATGCTTAATTAAATATATGCTATTTTTATTTATGTCATATTTCCGTCAAATGGCACATTAAGTATTGGAACCCAACTCCGCGCTTTGGTCAGTTACCAGAGTGGACTAATGAAAATAATTTATTTATTGTTTGGAAATCAAACTCACAACCCCCACCTTTATAGTCGAAATGACGATATCATTTATTTATAATCAATTCACATGTAAAATGCAAAGCAACCTCTTTAGTTCTCATTATACAGAGATCTTACAAGTATAGTCGAACGATCTAGATATAAGTAACTGTATAGTGTTTATAGATCTCAGAGTCCGTAATTAGCTGTCAATTACACGCACTGTATACGTAATTGACGTTAACGTTTATGTTATTTGATTAAGTTCTGATTTCATTCTCAGAAATAGGTTTACTGTGGTTTTTACCAAAGCATTAGTTATAGTACACTATCATTTTCAGTCTGTTGTCGTATTAAAATATGTATTATAACATTTGCCTTTATAATTTCTATTTCTATTTGTCTGTCCTGTCGCCAGGCTTTATATCGTGAACCGTGATAGATTTTTCAAAGATGTTGCATTTCTATTGCCGTTTAACAAAATATATAAAAACAGAATACAATAAATATTCTAGGCCTATTAAACAAAAGTGTTTTTTTTTCACATTTTTATGCTAAGGAACTTTTCATCTTTGAGTACGACTCTTTTCGGCCAGTTTTCTATATACATTCCTACGTAACATTGTATGAAGAGCATTATTTATTTGCCATCAAAATCTAGACATTATTTCTTGACGTTGAATTTCAAAGCTATGTCCTTCAACTATCTTGAAACACAGGATGCTATCAATAAAGTTGCTACAATTACGGCAAGTAAAATAAAAATTTCGCGGTGATAAAATATTATTTTATTTTAAATATTATTCTATTAGTATTAGTGAGGCCGGTCGTGGCGCAGCGGCACGAGGTGTGACTGCAAAATTGACTGGTTGTGGGTTCGATCCCCACTCGAGGAGATTAAATATTTACTTAAATTTATATTTCCATTTCTTCGCTCTGATGTCGAGGTTAAGCGCGGCGTTGAGTTCTGCCACTTAACACGCAATGCCTCCAGAATTCGGCAGAAAGTGGGGAACAGAGTGTCTTAACACTAGGTTCCCTCTGCCTACCCTGCTGTGTGCGGGATACAGCGTGAAGCTAATTTATTTATTTTTTTTAAATTCTATTAGTACCTGTTCAGCTGTTTAAGCTGTATCTCCCATAGAGCCGGGACCCAGACCTGTAAACCTAGTGTTAAGACACTCCGTCTCATTAAGGCTTCCATTCCCCAATAGATAGTGGATAGCCAAATTATAAAGGTATTACGTGCTAGAACTTGACACCACGCGTAAAAAAAAAATATTTGTAAAAACAAAAACCCCGACTGCATCAAACTAAAAAGAAAATAAACAAGCCCAATAGTTTATTAGGATTAACAGCCGGGACCTCTTTAAAATATGCGGGGTTCCTGGTAAAGATTTTATTGATTGAAAAATTACTTATAGGTCCCGACTGTTAATCCTAATAAACTATTGGGCTTGTTTATTTTCTTTTTAGTTTGATGCAGTCGGGGTTTTTGTTTTTACAAATATTTTTTTATTTTACATTTTTTTGTTAGAATTTATTATGGTAATGATAATCATGATATACCTTTTTGAAATCCTGAAATTAAGCTCTTGAATTTGATACCCATATTGTGGTTTTCGAAACGAAAAAAAATTTTTTCACTAAGTCCAATAGCGTACCACAGCCGTCATGATTATTTTTTATTAACGTCACCTATCTAAGAACATTTGGGCTGCTAATACGAATCTAACGATACCTCAAATATGTAAATCCGTTCAGCAGTTCTGGAGATACGAGGTAATAAAGAATATTACATACATACAAGATACGCGCGAAAAACATAACCCTTTCTTAGCAGTCGGGAATTAAGGTAAAAATATAGTTATGAAATTTTTATAATTTATAAAATACGTTATACAGCGTTCACCAGTGAATCGTTTCACGCGTCGTCATGTTGTAGTAAAGAACCTGTGTCCCCTAGTGTCAAGACATCCCATGCTCCACTTTTTGCCTGAATTGTTACATCTTAAATAGCAGTACTCAACGCCGTTTTTCGTCTTGCCGGAGTGGGAAACTGTAAATAGTTAATTCAGCTCAAATGGAGATTGAACCTACAACCGTCGCCTTTACGCTGCCCCACTGTGCCATGATGGCCTACGTGACAATGAATTATGTATATTACAATATAAAGTAAATACGCTAAGTCCTCATATATTTAGTACTCGTACTGTAATGGTTTTCAGAATGCGATATTAAGTAAGCCATTACTGTATATTGCGATTTTATTCGCAAATTAGCTTTTACGGCCGGCGTTTTCATTTGCTTTATATTTGGTGTTGGCTTTAGTTTTTTGTTATAATACTTGTTTCGCTTAGTTTAAACAAAGTTTAGGTTAAAGTTCTTTATTCTCGATATAGCCAGTGGTTAGTTTATATTCTTAATCTGAAAACAAAGCACATCTTTGACTTCCCCCACTCAACCTGAAATGTCTTAATAAGCGGGATATCTTAACACTTAAACCTAGGTCTTTTTTTACCTATACCCGAGAAATACAGCATGAACCTTTTTTTTATTGCTTAAAAAAATAAGCAAGCATACCTCCAATTCGTTAAAATATAAAACTTTTATATTATAACTATCTGGCAGGGGATTTTGAAATCGTAATAGTGTCTAGCAACGGCTAATATCTAATTTTTCGCCTAAGAAAATTTGCAAAATTAAACGTTATTCTTTAACGAATTTCAGTAATTTTTTATACAATTTTTTTATGAGGACAGTCGTAGTACAGGGGCACAAAGTGTAACTGTAAAACCGACTGTTTATGGGTTCAATCACCATTCGAAGAGATTTCATCTCCTTTACTTAAATTTATATTTCCATTTTTTTGCTCTGGTGTCGAGGCAAAGCGCGGCGTTGAGTTCTGCCACTCAACACACAGTGCCTCCAGAATACGGCAGAAAATGGGGAACGGAATGTTTTAACACTAGGTTCCCTCTGCCTACCCTGTTGTGTGCGGGATACGCGTGAAGCTAATTTATTTATTTAAATTTTTATACATCTTACCTATCAATTGCCTCATATCCGGCTCTTGCACTATCAAGTATTTTATATATCTATGCGTCGTGTCAGCGTCATCATCTGCAACGCTATACTAACATTCGCCAGTATAAAATTAAAAAAAATATGTAAAAAAACCTCTCAAACAGCCTCATACCTTACTCATTTATAAAAGAATTTAATAATAAAGAGACCAGTTAGCTGTTATGTAATTAGCACCTTTTACAATTATAATTTTAATATAATTTTCTTTGACCAACATATTTCAAGAATCAATCGACCAGAAAAGCCTAGGCAACCTGGCGGTTGTCACTAAAAATATCTAGATCCTTACACCACATACATATACGAGTATGAAAAAATCTAAATCCACAACACTAGTCTACACTGTAAATAAATCCAATGTAAACCTATTCGCTATGCAATTCCAAAGGTATTATTGCATGCTTAAATCCTTTGGTTGCATCGCGTTCAGTAAACAATGTGTGCAACTCCAGTCGTCAAAAGGCTTACTGAACGAGCTAAGGATTGCGCTTTATAGTTTGTTGTTATTTTGAAGTTTGACCTAGTACTAGTAACTGTACAAGTCCTTATGTATGTGTAGAATAGTACATTTGTAACCATTATAACGATTGTCTAGACTAAATAGCAAAATTCGGTTGGGTTCTTTTTTTTTTTTGGTAAACAAATACTACATATAACAAGTTCGACAGGGACCAGTATTAGGACACTTCATTTTCCACTTTCCGCAGAGTTGTCAAGACATTGCTTGTTGGGAAACGGAGAAATGAAAATAACCCTTTCCCCCGAGCGGGAATTAAACCCATAATCGTTGCGCTTTTAATAAGACGCTTTGCTGTTGCGCAACTATGGTTGCTTTGTTATTTGTATCATGCAAAATTGTTTATACAAGCACGGAATCGCACTTAAATTATGTTCTTCTAAACTATAAATAATCTCTGCTCCGGTGAAGAGTTAGATATCCCAGAGATCGGGTCGGGTAGGGTTTGTAGGCAATATTGTTAAGTGACAGGACACTATATATGGTATACATTTCAGCAGGTATAGTTGCTTACATCTTTTCATCATTTGGAAAAAAGATATGATAAGAACACTCTCAATCAAGTAATCTTTCAAATGAAAAAGTAAATCTATTTAGATTTACTTTTTTATTTGAAAGATTACTCTAGGCGAATTAGGGAATTTTAATTCGTTTGGACAACGATGCTACAGACAGACATAGTCGTACATAACACGATTACACACATTTTGAAAATGCATGCAAATTCGGGTAAAAAGTGATGAGTAAAGTACGTCTTCTTTCGGTTTCTTTCTTCTCTTCAAGTAAAACGAGAAAATATAAATATTTATATTTTCTTATAATACAAATATCTTGAAGATATGTTAAGGGTGCTTATCCTTTAATTTACTTTATTACTGTCACTTTAATCTCAGATCCTATAAAATTAGGTTACTATAATTAATTCTTAATAATTAGACAATATTCTTAAAATATTACTTTGGATTTTCTTACATAAATTAACTTATCTTATTTCAATATAAACTGGAGCCCATGGCCCCCAGACCTATGTTATTTTAGCAGAGCTGAAATTTTGAGGATTAATAGTCTAATATGTAGTTAAGACGGTATGCGTACTTACTAACTTGAAAGTAGGTGAAAAGGTACACGCTCACCTATGTTAAAGTAGAAAAGCTGGTATTTAAATATGTTCTTAACAATAATGTACAAAAAAATATATTTATTATTGCCAGGCACTTTACGTGGGCCTTTACTCCTGTCAGACGTCCTAAAGGTTTTTGATTCACGGTGTATCCTGCATACAGAGAGAACCTAGAGATAAGATATTCCGTTCCCCACTTTCCGCCGAATTCTGGGGACATTGCATGTTGAGCGGCGGAACTCAACGCCGCGCTTTGCCTCGACACCAGAGTGAAGGGATGGAAATAAAAATTTTAATAAATATTTAATCTCCTCGAGTGAGAATCGAACCCACAGCCAATCTATTTTACTATAACACTACTGACAATATTCTTATATTCTTATAAATTTTATATTTTTATCTAGTTCCCTCAAGGAGAATTTTAACCGAAGTGTCATACACTAACAAGAATCTTCGATAAACAATTTGCATAAAAATAACGATTCCAACCATAGTACTTAATGTTAAGTTATAATACAATTGAGCTGCGTAGCATAATGGGGAAACCGCAAATTTATAGTGACCTTAACGCGTGTAACACCAATGTATGATATTGCCCAAATTTAATCTGGACATTTACATATAGATATGTATTGCATCATTTACATCCTAATAGGCAATCTGACGTGTATAGAAAATTGATCTTAATTAGAAATTATTTTATCTATTTATGTTTTCACTAAGCTGCAGTTCTAATTAGTTTTTTTTTCTTACAACAGGGTAAGCAAGGAGAACCTGGTACTGATCCAGGACACTCCATTCTTTTCTTTTTGGAAAGAATTCGAGAGAATGTACCTTTTCTTAACAGAGCGGAAAAATAAAAATATATATTTTTTTATAATTTAAGCAACCATTCGTAGAGAATGTTATTATTGTTTCTTCGATTTTAAATCATAACTTTGTTTTTTTTCAATAGCTCTCCCACTACAATGATTATATTCTTTTTTATTTTCGATTTATCCCGCATATGTAGCAGAATATATGACTTTCCATTTTTGAGACATTGCGTGTGGTTTGAGACGTTGCAAGTGGCGGAACTCAACGTCGCACTTTGTCGTGTTACCACATAAATCAAACAAATATAATGAAAACCCTCGATTGACAATATTACCCTCAATCAGTCACGTCACGTTTACACCATCATGATCATATTCTTTTCTTAATGTTTATTTCTTTAATACAATTAGTTCATTAGTAATACGTAACCTCATGCAAATCCATGCATATATATGTATTTTATAAAGAGCATTTCCTTTTATTTTCATCAGAAAATAATTAATTCCTCTTCGTAACAACAGATGATGCTAAGCTCTTGAACTACTAGATTGTATGGAAGCGTCCATAGTTTTAATCTTTAGAAAATTCCGTAAAGTACTAAAACGGACAGTAAAAGCTATTTTTAGCTTTAACGAGTTGTTATTTTTTGTAGATTTAATATTTAAAAGGAAAGATGTTTTGAAACTAGTTTTAAAATAATCACTTACGGTCAGTATGTATCCTTATTTCAAGAAGATTGAATTAAATTAATCAAGGTAGAAGGGAATATAGGAACCGAGTGTTAATGTAATAATGTTATTACATATTGAGGAACTGCGTGTTGACTGGCGGAACTCAACGCCGCGCTTTGCGACCAGTCGTGCTTGCAGTCGCACGCTTATACCTCTTTTTTTTTTTTTACAAGGAACCTAGTGTTAAGACACTCCGTTCCCCACTTTCTGCCGAATTCTGGAGGCATTGCGTGTTGAGTGGCAGAGCTCAACGCCGCGCTTAACCTCGATACCAGAGCGAAGAAATGGAAATATAAATTTAAGTAAAT
This sequence comes from Heliconius erato x Heliconius himera, assembly GCA_013421005.1. NCBI lineage: Eukaryota > Metazoa > Arthropoda > Insecta > Lepidoptera > Nymphalidae > Heliconius > Heliconius erato x Heliconius himera. The sequence continues at coordinate 11,763 of JAATLQ010034534.1, forward strand.
ATTTCATCTCCTAGAGTGGGGATGGAACCCACAACCAGTCGGTTTTGCAGTCACACCTCATGCCGCTGCGCCACGACCGGCTTCTATACCTCTTATAACAATAATAATTGTATTTATAGAAATATATAGAGTCCAGCGCTCTTGCTCGTGACAGCCAGTCTAAATACAATATTGAATTTCTCATTTGAATATATATTTAGTCGATAATTATTCTCTAATAGACTGTAACCAGCTACGGTTTCAAATTTGATAATAGTTAACACCTCTCTACTGTATAACTGCAAAAGGAATTATATTTATACTTACATCATCGAAGTTAGGTAAATTATTTCAAAGAAATATTATCTGAAATATTCTTTACTCAAGATTCTTAACTTTTTTATTGTCGTCGTCCAACCGCTAAAAGAGGCGCGGGTTCAAATCCCGCTACGCTTCAATTTTTATACGTTTTCTTAATAAATATTTTTGTTTCCTAAGTGTGGAATAACGCTTTAAAAACAATAAAAATATTAAAAACTTGACCAAATCTTGGTAGTCGTGGTGCAGCGGTACAGACTCCGACTGTAAGCGAGATCGTTGGTTTGATTCCTATTCGGAGGGTCGTTGAGTTCCGCAACATAACACGCAATGTCTCGAAAATTCAACGGAAAATGTGAAATAGATTGCAAAGCATTGCGGGAAGAAGGATTTTGTTGGAAAAGTACTTATTTTTAACATATAAATAATAAATCTCCCTTAGCAGTCGGGAAAAAATGCTTTATTATGATAATAAATAACAAACTTCCGAAATATATTATTAACTTCTACAAATTTAAACGTTTTTAAAATTTCAGAAATCTTTTAAATTTAAAATAAAACAAAAAAATAAAAAAAAGGAACAACAAAAACAAATTAATTACAGCAACAGCAAACACAGTTTTAAATATGAGGAGCTTAAATCATTTTGATCATGACAATAAAAGGAACAAAGAAAATGAAATAAAATAAAAACCTACATTGTAATTACGTGCGTTAATTAGAGGCCGGCCACTCTACGTCTCGGCTGTGTGGGATTTGTAAGAAATGTGTAATGTACGAATGTTCACTTAAAAATGTACATACTAAATAAAATTAAAAATATTCACATGAAAACGCTTTACCGATTAACATAAAATTCTGGAATATAGATGAAATTCGTGAAGTTTTCGATTTATAGACTGACTCTAGTGTCAAGACATTTCATTCTCCGCTCTCCGCAAGAATTCGGGACATTTGAATGTTGAAAATACTTATTGAATGGTGGAACTCAGCGGTGCACTTAGTCAACCTAAATGAGGAAATGAAAACAAAATAGTGAAATGAAACCCACCACCGTCGTGTCTGAAGTCAGAAGCTATTTCGGATAAATGACGTCGTAAAAAATATATTCATATTCTATATAATAAATCGAATCTGGGCCCCTGATTAAAAAATCCTTTTGCATGCAAATAGTAACTCAATAAAATTATACTTTAGTACAAAAAAATCTTTTATTAAAAAGTCTTTCACTAGAGCCTTTGTCTATGGCTTTGATTTTATCTCTATTATATTAAAAACCTGTGGAAATGAAAAAGTTCTTCGCTTTAATGACGGTGCTTATTAGAAATTACTTCAACTATAACTTTTTGTTCAGTAACACTGTAACACTGTATCCCGCACGTAACAGGAAAGACAGAGGGAACCTAGTATTAAGACGAGTGTTTTGCTTCACGCCAAAATTCAAAGGATTGTGTGTTGAGCGGAGGAACTCAACGCCTTGCTTTACCTCGATACCAGAGCGAAGAAATGAAAATATTAAATATTTCAATCCCTCGAGTGGGATTCGAACCCACTATCTATAGAGTTTACAGTCACGCGCTTATGCGCCACGACTGGCCACACGCCACTTTGACATTTCAATACAATATTGCTATATATAGTATCTAAGTGTTGTCAATTCCCAGTATAATTTGATCAGGTCCTTTATGCTCCATTGTTCATTAGCACCAGTTAGAGCTAACTCCGACTAACTTGTCTCCTCCACTACCTGTCTAAGACACATGAATAACTAGGATTAGCATCGTAATTCCACGATGTGGTCATTTGTTATTATGTATAATGTGGCTAGGTTCATTTATATATTTAAATTTACATATATATTATTTATGTAAATTTAAATGTTTACATATTTTTTTAAAGATTAAAATCTATTTATTATTATAAAGAAATTCAGGTGATGTGTAAATACTAATAGAGAATAACAGATACAGTCCGCGAGGTCTAAGTTGAGCTTTGCATCAGTGTGAGTGTTCATATATAGTGTAAGTGTAACTTCCCTAGTAGACTAGGAATCGGATTTTTTTAATACATTTTAACAACCGGCTCACATATCTTGTACGGATAGCAGCGTCACATATTAAATTCCTTAATATTTTATTTTTGTGTTCGATTTATTAAACGTGAAAGATAAAATTGGCACTTTCACCGTACAAGAATAAAAAAATATATATGATTGTGATACAACATTGTTCAACTCTGCCAGTATTGGTAGGCAGAGTAAACCTAGTGTTAAGACACTCCGTTCTCCAAGCGTGTTGAATGGCAGTACTTCACGCTTTGCCTAATTACTGGAACAAAGTAATAAAAATAATGAAAATTGTTACCCCAAGTGGGAATCGAACCGACAACAGGCACTGAGCCGCTGCGCCACAACGTACATATACGAAAAATCTGGTCAACGATAATGTTTTATACATTTTAAGTATAAATGAAACGTTCTTTTCTACGAATCTACTTTTATTTTACGAAAAGAAAACGAAAACGTGTTTTGTATTTTTTTCACAAATTCAAAGATGTGCTCCATTGTTTAACGTTATTCCCGCTGCTAAATATATTGTTTCAATTATTTATTTCTGGCTTTTTATAAAAAGTAACTTATCGTATTTCTTTGTTTTTTTTTGGCTTTACACTGTATCCCGCAAATAGGAGAGTAGGTAGAGAGAAACTCCGTTACTATGAAGAATCTTGCGTTCCCCACTTTCCGCGGCACTTTACTTTTGCACAAGAGAGAAAGAAACTGAAAATATAAAATATTTCATTTCCTCGAGGAGGGATTGAACCCACAACCCATTGCGCGTACAGTAATAAATTCGTGACCCTGCACTACGAATGGTCTCAAGCTAGTAGTAGTAGCTCTATTATAAAAAAATATTTTGTTTGCGAATTCTTCAAGGTGGCGTAAGTTTGTTACCTTTTTTAACCTTTTTAAAGTGTTATTTCACACTTAGGGAAAAAAAAATACTTATTTAGAAAAGGTATATTTTTTTAACGTTGCGGGACTCGAACCCGCGCCTCCTGGAAACTAACCAGGCACTCTGGCCACTAAGTCATACGTTCTCGTCAAGCTACGTCACATAATAGACCACAAAGTATGACTGTAAAACCGACTGGTTGTGGATTCGCTCTGGTGTCGAGGCACAACGCGGTGTTGACTTCTGCCACACAACATGCATTGCCTCCAGAATTCGGCAGGCACTTTCTGACACGAAGTGTCTTATCACTAGGATCTGCCTACTCATGCGGTGTGCGGAATGCAGCGTGAAACTGGTTTAATTTAAGTTTCAACAATAAACCAATTCATATCTTTAAAAATATATATATTTCAAGTGCCATTATTTAATATGTTAAATATTTTAATTCACAAATTAGCTTCAAATTACTATAATATTAACATAAACAAAGGCTGAGCGTGGGACTGACTTCTCATTTCATATGCAGGACTAACTATTCGCAGTTACAAATAAAAATATAAGTTTCAAGAGATTGTCGCTTCGGCCATTGTTTACAGAGTTGGGGTTGTTTGTTTGGGATAAGAACTGTGATTATACTGAGGAGTGCTTTCAGAGCTGTACGTACTTGTAGTTGTTTCAAAGGAAATTTGACTCAAAATATACTCCGAGTCATTTTCGACTAATCCAATAATATTGTTTCAATTTCATCAGGTTTGAGAGATGGAGAGTTTAAATAGATATATAATATAGATAACTGATTTATAATTATGGCATTAAGCTTATTTTGTTGTTATCGTTTGATTATATTTGTTTAATAACAAAACAAAAAAAATACATGTACAATTAATATGACCATAGTCATGTCAATTATGAGGCTCGAATGCGTCTAATTGACAAGTATTGGTGCAGCGTGATATCGATTACGGCTCCTGTATGTGAGGTCTGTGACTAGTGGCTGTGGTGTTGAAGATGGTTGATGACATTATAGCCCATTTCAGTCGTGTTTGATTGAACGACGCGGTTACAAAATGAAGTGGTAGTACCTAAGTAGAACATTAAATTGTATTCGAATTTATTGATATCATAATTATTGTTGAACTATAACAGATATCATAGTAATAAATAGATTAATAGATATTTTTATTATCTGCTTTCAGAAGTTTATTATTATTCCATAGATTTACTGTGCTCTTGCCGAGACAGACAGACAGGAAATGTTTAAATTATTTATTTAGGTATCGTATGAATTTGAAAAACACGGTTAAGATTAAATATATTTAATGTAATACAATATTTTTATAGTATATTAATAATTTAACCGATTTTTAACGGTATAATCATTTAAAATATAACTCATATATTTCTGCTTTGGTAACTTAGACATAATCAGTACCTAAATAATACTAATAGAAGACAAATTAATTTTACTTTTATTCATAAATATGAAACTAAGTAATCATATCCATGCGACAGGTTTAGACATAAATATATAAATAAAAAATAAATCAATCAGCTTCGCGCTGTATCCCGCATACAGCAGGGTAGGTAGAGGGAACCTAGTGTTAAGACACTCCGTTCCCCACTTTCTGCCAAAATCTGGAGGCATTGCGTGCTGAGCGTGGCAGAACTCAACGCCGCGCTTATTCTCGACACCAGAGTGAAGAAATGGAAAAATAAATTTAAGTAAATATTTCATCTCCTCGAGTGGGGATCGAACCCATAACCAGTCGATTTTACAGTCACACCTTGTGCCGCTGCGCCACGACTGGCCTTACATAAATATATTTTTGATATATTTCTATATTTGTTTCTTCATATATCTAGTAGATGTATATGGTAACAACACCTAACTTACTAGTACCTTATATCATCTTGTATAGCTATTTGACTGATTGACTATTGACTATTGACTATTAAACTAAGAAACAGCCAATCAATCTCGATGCCCCTTAGAGCCGAACCTCTAATACCTAATTGTTATTTTAAATATATAAAATATCATTGAAATATAATATAAATACTACTTTTCGTAAAAATAACTCAGGTCGTCGTAGAGCAGGATTGTGAGTTCGATCCCCACTCGGAAGAATTAATTATAATGTATTAATATCTACTTTCACATTCTGAAATGAAGGCAAAAACGCGGCGTTGAATTTCGCCACTTACTCGCAATGTTTCGAAAATTCGGCGGAAGGTGAAATACGGAGTGACTTAATACTATATTCTCTCTGCATACCCTACTAGATGTGGGATACATAGTGAAGCTGAAAAAATAATATTTATTATAAAAAAACAGAAATTCTTTTTATGTCCTGAACTTCGCAGGATAACTTTTTAATTTTTATAGGTTGCTTACAAAATCACTTCCAGTAATAACAAGCAAAGGGAAACGGCTTAAAAACTTTTTGTTGTCCGTATTTAAATAGGAGGCATTCTGAAGGCATTCCTTCTTAATTCGCGGACTTGAACACCGCCCTTTGCCTCGTTACCAGAGCAAGGAAATAAAATATGAAATGATTCATTTCCTCAAAGGATTGAACTCTAAACCTATCGCGCTTTCAGTCACACTCTTGTGCCACGATGTCTAAATCATATTTACTTTTTATCACGTTCCCTCTCTTCTACCATTTAACACGCTTTGAGTCGACAATTGTGAGGAAATCGGGGAACGGAGAGTCTTAACACTAATCCGTCTACGTCTACATTAAATGTCAAAATGATATATTTGTATTGTATATATTTATATCATTTTGACATTTAAGATAGGTTTATATGTATTTTTTTCAAATAAGATAAAGTAAGTATACAATAAAAACTATAAAGATAAAAAAATATACATTGTAAATTGATAATAACAATTTTGGAATGGTCAGCGAATAAAGGCTTTATATATTTATTATACGTAAAAATTAACCTTCTATACATACATACGTCTCAATAAACCGACGTTACACTAGGCTAATAAAACGATGCCTCGATTACCACAAATATTAACTACCATATGTACCAGTAAAGCAACAATACGTGATCGATAACGAGTATCGTAAGTTTGACTCGTAGTAGCGATTGAGTGACGTCACTTGGCTCCGCGCTCAGCTGTCATTTAACCAATCCTCTAAAGAAGAGGTTCAGTGACAGGCCGTTAATAATTGCCAATATGTTGTTGTGAAGGAATTACATTTCTACACCGTTGCCACCCTAGAACACAAAAAGTAATTTAAATTTGGGTATTTTTTCTATTGTCCAATCGGCTTTGAGCGTTCGATTACCTTAAAACGAATAATGAATAAATATTGACTATAAAATCTATGTGAAATTAAAAGTCAAATCGATATTTAAATAATATAATAGCAATCTGAATATTTAAAAAAATACATTCAGTTTGTATTTTATGTTATTTTGACTGATTATAATAACAGTTCAGGCGCGTGCCACAGATTATAATTGTATAATTACATAATATATATTTACGGGTGAGAACATCACTGTTATCCAAAATAGATGTAATAAACGAAATAAGTTAAATTCTGTTCAGCGGTCCGGATCGAATATTTGCTCGAGCATAACACAAATTACATTCATTCCCTATAAAATACAGATATCATATGAAGATATGTATCAAAATATATGAAAATCATGAAATACTTGAAAATACCACTACAAATAAGAAACTGAAATCTTACGCACGGCAGAAGATACTTCTAGACATTTCTACATAAATATTAGATGTCTCCATTACATGAAGAGATCTAAGGCTCACACCTTCGCGCGTGTGTGAGTTACAAATGAAGGTAGCCGTAATGTATATCGGTACTTAGAGCTGGTATCGGACAAAAATATGCGTCCCCAGAATATGCTTGGATTTTCTGAGTTTATGAGGGTAGGGCAATTATAAATTGTTTAAACTGTACTTTAGTGATTATATTTAACAAAATAATTAAGAAAGCCAAATAAGCTTAAAATCATTTTTGTTTTTTAAGTGTAATAAAGTTTCTTCAAATATATTCAGAATAAGTGTTTTTTAGTAAAATATATATGTATATACATATAAACATATATTCAAACAAACTTTGGACTTTTTTGAAAAAAAAAAACAGTAATCTATATAGATGATATTCATATAAGTAAGGTAAACATCTTATAAAATAACTAAAATGATTATATTTTCTACCTCTCCATGCATAGGGTTAGCTGAAATGGTGATGGGCACTTTGGCCGGCAGGTATCCGTCAGCGCCGCCCTACGGCGATCCCTTTTCCTCTGAAACAAAATAATTAATAAGTCAACCACATACTTTATCTGTATATACATATATATTGAAAGATAAAGTGAAAAAAATGTTTTTTTTTGCGTCACGCACACAGCAGGGTTGGCAGAGCGCATCTAGCGTTAAGACACTCCGTTCCCCATTTTTCACCAAATTGTGAAAACATTGCGTGTTGAGTGGCGGAACTCATTATCGTTCTTTGCCTCAACACCAGACCGAAGAAAATGGAATTATTAAATATTTCATTTCCTCTACTAAAATTGAATTCACAACCTGTCGCGACTCATTTTGTACCCCTGTGCTAAATAATAAGGTTTTGTTTCGTATTCAAATTTCTACGTATTCTAATAAGTTCCCTTCTAAGTAATTATACGTTGTTAAGCTATACATTCTACCCGCGTCGAAACAAAATTCTTAAACAGTTCTTACAACTTTCCATAACTGTAGATAAACTACAAAAAACTATTATTTTCAAGGGAGAATAATCTGGGCTCTAAATCCGCCATCCTAAATATTTTAAACATTTTTTTTTAACTTATTTAATATTAAATAAGTATTCCGCCATCGTAAAATTTTATTGAGAAATTTTAAATATATCTACACGATATATTAAATATTCAACATATGAATAATATTAACATATTTTATATACAGCAGTCGTTAACATTTCGTAAATAAGTTTCTGATGTTATATTTCTCTGAAAGGTATTTTAATTAAAACCAATTAGAGAAACTCAAGCTTTTAAGTTCCTATGAAAACTTAAATAGATCAGAACTGAACGGGTTCCTCAATTTCAGAGCAAATCTATTCATTTTTTATTCAGTGTTTTAGTTTAAAATTAGTTAGAATTGTATTGTAGTGTTTAAATTTTAAAATATCCCTCTAATTTAAATTTAATTAACGCTGTATCCTGCACATAGCAAAGCAAAGTGAACCTGAAAACCTACTTAAAAAAACACTCCGTTTTCCAATAAGTTATTTCCGTTCTTCGCTTTCCGCCAAGAACCAAGACAAGCTCTTGAAGCAATGAATATTAAGTGGCGCAACTCAACACCGCGCTTTGCCTCATTACCAGAGTCAGAATATGAAAATATTTTATTCTCTCGAGTGGGAATCGAAGCCACATCCGTTGCGTTTACAGTCGCATGCTTGTGCCCCTGCACCACGTCATACCATCACGTTATATTTTAAAGCGTTATTCTAATATATTTTTTAATAATTATGACTACCACAATTTAATTTACAAATTTAAAAGCAATCTTCTAATTACTTTAACTCTTATATCACCCATCCTACACAAATAAAATAAACACTGCGTATTTTCTTTTATTACATATACTTCATTTCGAAGGAAAATCTCTACAATATTCCCGAGAGAAATTTAAACGGAGCAAGACTAGCTTGAAATGTCTCCAAACTGAATGAGCCAGTCGCGAGCACTAAACAAAAGAAGTGAAGCGTGAGAGGTCAATAGCTACGAGAGCGATATCGTCGCCTATAAACCGCTGCCCCCATTGCTTGCTACTTGACACTTTATGACGTCTATTTTAGTTAGTTACCAAATCTGTATCGTAAAGACACAGATTTGGTATTCTTTTTCAATGGTATATAGTTTATTATAATATAATAAAGGAGTTTATCATTTTGTGATCGTAAAATGTTGGGTTACCAAAATGTTAAAGTAAATATTTATATTTATCAGGACTGAAAATTATAGTTTTCGGTAAAATTTTTAAAGAGAATTTTTATCCATAACTATATTTGACTGTTACTTAGGCAGCGAATTAATAAATTTAAATATATATATACAAATTTATATTAATCACGAAAATAATAAAATAGGATTCTTTAACATTACATATTTTTATATATCAATACTAACTCAATTACCTAATAAATGATCGCATTTATTAAGGATATTGTCATTCCAAAATTTGATTACATTGAATGTTCCCAAAAAATACAACTAAAAAGATTTACCAAATACAAAACACATTCAGCTGAATAACCAAAAAATACAATGAAATAAGTAATTGTAAAAATTGTATGTAAAATATGTCTCATCACAGTTGACAAGTTTATTATAATTTTATAACTATTTTAACCGGATACATCATGTATATTGTATATTTAGGATTATACGTTTTTGGAAACCCGACGTTGCGAACACTTTGCAGTAGTCCGTGGTGTAGTAGACTGAGGTGGCATTTGTCATATTAACTTCCCAAAACGGATTCCAACAATAGCAAACTATAGTCTTGCTATTGTATGATCAACAATCTGTTACTTAGATGGCGCTCAGACTTTAGTACTCGTTACCATCGCAAGATGGCAGGGTGCCATTTCGAGTAATTTCTGAATCGCGCTGGCTAAATTTTCTTGCGCAGATTTAGTGTCAAAAATGTTGCTGACACAGTCAAGACCTTACTTATAGGATCGTTCCTATGTAAGCTCTTCACGAGCTCCACATATATAGACGTAGCGCGGCGCCCCGAGCACCACAGCCCTCGGTGACCGTTCACAGCGTGGGGCGTTATCGTTGACTGAGGGGCTGGTTTACTAAACCCTCATTAAGACTTAAGCAATGTATTAGAATCCGGTACATGCTGTGCGCGACGGGTAGAGTGGAGCTAAGCTATGTTATGCTAATTCTCTGTATTGTCCGCACGCACGTTAAACCAAACCCACTATTTACTCGAAAACTATAATGACAATTATCACCAAACTACTTCGCTGGGATCACTGTGTCGTCCACAAGGTTCCTGCAAAATTTCAGAGTTAGGAGCGGTCGGCGGCGGCGGAGCGGGGGCGGTAGAACGGTCTAGGAGGAGTAACATTAAAACGAAACACACTTTTCACTAGTAAGAAAAAAACAACAATTAACAAAGTTATTCAAACGCAATCGTTTTACCTCAATCATTTAATTAACAGTGAGGTATGTTAGAGTAAAAAGTATTTTACTTAAATAAAATACGGATGTTTATGTTTATTTTCCGGAAAAATGAAAATCTCATAACACTTGAATGTGTATAAAACACGTCCGCTTGTTACCGTCCAATCGTTCGTTCACCTTTTTTTTTCGAATGGACTTTAATGCTGTTGACCTGGAATGGTCTTGACAGCGTCACCGGGCTGGGAGGGGCGAGTGTAGCTCGCCCCTGAAGATAAGAATTACGAGCTTTGATGGACGCTCGTGAAGTGATAGCGATCGCGGGGGAATGCCCCGCGTACGCTAATCATGGGGGGGTTTCGTCCATTGGGCCCCGCCGCGCCGAGGCGCGGGCGTGCCGTTAGATATGACTGGCCTCGCCGCCTCTTACGGCGGCGGAGAGTGGGACGTGGGACTGAGGAGTGGATCCTCCCGATGTATTGGGCGTTGGCAGCAGTGATGGGATCGTCGGGGTCCAGAAGCACGCTTCGAGGGCGTCGAAGACGTGGATGTGGGTGAGGAGCGTACTTACACGCTTCGACAATGAGTGGGTTGGAATGGGAATCTGCACGCTCGTAGTAGCGCTTGGCCAGGCGCTTGCAGAATTCCTTGAGCGATTTTAGCTCGAAGTCTTTGTGTAGGTTAACGTTGCGTTCGTACCATGGGCATCCGGATGCCATTCGTAGGAATTTATTTTGAATCCTCTGAAGGAGGTCTATCTTGGTGTGTGCGAACACGACACAAGCATAGGTCATGACGGGACGGATGCAAGTTTTGTACAATGTCAGCTTGTTGCGAAGTGACATTTTACTCCGCTTGCAGATGAGCGGGTACAGCCTGTTCATGACGTATGTGGCTTTGTTCCTGACATACGTGATGTGCGGCCGGAAGGAGAGTTTCGAATCTAGTACGACGCCTAGGTATTTGACCTTGGATTCCCAGGGGATCGGTTTGCCTTGCAGGTAAATAGTCGAGACGGTCTCGTAACGCTTACGAGGGAAGAGGACGGCTACGCTTTTCTCCGGGTTAACCTCGAACCGCCACTTGCTGAACCAATCGCCTAGGGCGTC